>VOMN01041345.1:0-24076 GCA_014899125.1 Orchestia grillus
AAAATGAAGTGCAAAATGACTGAAATTTATATACCACGTATGCCACAGGGATGAGAAACAAAACTAGTACATCAGATGTAATTCGATGCAGCAGTATAATTATGCAAACTTAGTTGAACAGCAGAATGCAACCATTTCCTCACGATGAAACGTTTGCAATGCCACATAGAAAGGAATAGAATTGAATGCGGCTGCAGAAACGATGTGGGCGGCCCAGGCTTGGCTTTCTACCCAAGTGTCAAGCATTGAGCGGTGAGGGGAGAGGTCAATTCTGAAGGAAGGTCAGCGTGAGGCTCTAATTAAGGAGACAAAACCAAAATTAGGGGAATAGTAGCGGCTATTGCGATGGGGGAACAGTAGCGGCAATTGCGATGAGGGAACAGTAGCGGCAATTGCGATGGGGGAATAGTGGCAGCTATTGCGATGGAGGAATAATAGCGGCATTTGCGATGGGGGAATAGTAGCGGCAATTACGATGAGGGAATAGTAGCGGCTATTGCGATGGGGGAATAGTAGCGGCAATTGCGATGGGAGAATAGTCGCGGCAATTGCGATGTTCAGTGATGTCACACGCGAGGCTGTGGTGGTACATGCGTTACGAGGGGGCAGGTGATGTAAAGGAGAGCGTCAATCTGTTAGATTCTCGTCATGAATGTGTCGAATGAACGTCATTGAATGATAGTGATATTTAACAAATGGAATAAGTTTACGTATCATCTTACGAATCTAATTGTTCAGGAAGAAATAAACTATTCATTATCGCGCTATGGTTTTATCTGCTCCCACTTTAGAAAGCAAGACATGACAACGGTGTGAAGATGAAAAAGAGGAAAATTGATTTTCAAGTTCGGCTGATTATAACAAAGCAGCCTTTTTCTTGACCTGCTCTTCTTCCCCAGGTGCCCAAGTTGGAGCAAGACGCTTCGGTGTGGCGGGACCTAAAGCTTCTACTACGCCGCCCAGTGTTCCTGGTGTTCCTCTTCTTTGTCGTCATGAACGGCTGCTTCGATGGTATTGTTGCTACATACGTCTTCGTGTGAGTGAATACGTCGGAAAAATTTATGAGGGTCACTTTATATGTTTACGGTGGTTGAGTCTCGGAATATATGTACAATCACGTGTTTATGGAATATTCAATTTTTTTGCTAAATTCTTACACGATGATCTTAATTCACGTGTTAAAACATCGGTCATTTTAGGGTGGATAGAATAGAAAAACTATCATAAGGAAAAAAAATAGTATCTCAAAGAACTTTTTTTGTTCTCTACTGTAACTCTAATTTATACCGAATTAATTAGTTAGTGCCTTTCAGTTTGATGACGCGACGATAATTCAATACTTTCAGCTAAAGCAGTACGGTAACCGAGCGGCAGGAGTTAATTTAATTACGTACATGAGTACATCAGTTATGATTAAGAATTTTGTGAGATTTATGAGTCAAAATTTTTGACAGCCTCCAGGAAGAAATCGCCGCAGGAACACCTGCCATGCAGCACATGAAGGTGCTGCAGGGTTTGACTATCGTGGCCCAGAGTGGTTCTGAGGTGCCTTTCATGTATATTTGTGGTGAGTCACAGTTCCTCTTTAAGGTCAGAGTGTAAGGTTAGCGAGACGAGTCTCATGCAGTAATTTTAGTGAATGACATCAGGCTCAAAATTGGTATTTGTTATCGTCAATTCCTGAGGCATGTTACTTTTATACATTCATCTCGGGATTTGGATATTTTCTAGCTAAGACATGGTAGACATGGACGTAACGACGTACTTCGCTGATCAAATAATTGAATTCGTTTTCACATTGCGTGGACACTTTTCATTATTCATATTCGATAACTGCCACCGGAGACTTCAGTCTCATTTGCAATAAGAATTTCAATCTAAGGCAAGCTTGAGAATGACTATGAGAGGAAGGCTGCGACTGGCTTGAAGATTTCAAGTCCCTATGAATTGGGGCATACCGCCATTGTAAATTTCAGTTTCAATTGAACATCTCAGTACATGAATTGCCAAGAACCTCGATGTATGACTCACTCATGCAAAGGATTCCTTTCCACCCTTAATTGACGTATATGACGATGAGTTTCTTGAGTAATAATCTGACCTCGCTAGTTCTTTCTGATGAACTTTCCAATTGGATAAGTGAAGATCAAATTACACTGAATTGACGGCTGTCTATCTATTATAGAACATATGTGAAGCAATCCTACCCATGAACACACAATCCACACACATAGGAATATTAACAAGATGAACGCGAACAAATATAAGGCATAGTACGTATAACAATACTCATCTTCGTAAGATTTCCATTTTGTTGTCCAAAATGCAGATTTCTGGATTCAAAGCATAGGATATCTTCGTCGACATGAGAATACTCATAACTCTATTCCACAAAATTCGTGCAGTCTTCTGCTGAATAATGAATCTCTGTAACGAAACAGTAAAATGCAGTAAAAGGAGCAATGTCATTCCCCAGTGGTAACAGCTTTCCTATGGTTGCTATGTCTCAAAATTTGCGAAGAAAAAGTTGAAGTGTAGCATGACGTGAGGCGTCGTACCAACACGCTGCCGGCGGCCTAGGCCCGAGGGAGCAGCTGTGTACGCTCGAGTGGGGTGACGCGCCTCGTTACGCACGCAAAACAAGAGAAAACGTTTGGTCGTAACTACAATGCCTCAATGGCAAATGTCTGACTTGGAATTCTTCAATTCACTCACTATAATTCACGCACACACACAAACGCATATTATTCACACACTTGTATATATTTATATTCCTATATATGTGTGTGCGTAGTTTAATACAATATATTAAAAGGTGAAAACAAGTTGTGTAGTAATTGACATCCGTTTCCTACAGATCGTCTCACAAAGAAATTCAATCCAGAGCGGCTGACGACCGTAGTGTATGGCCTTTACGGACTCCGGTAAGATAATAAACTGGAAATTAACTCCATCTCAATCCACGTAAAGGCTTTAAATTAGGTTGATGTTTCAGGTGCGCTCGAAATTTTGAAGATTTGTTCAATGGATCGAGTCCACTGTACAAAACAGTTCATTTCTGTACTAAATTGTAGTATTTTTGAGCAACGATTGCCCAAAAATGAACTAAAATTAGTGAGATTCAGCAAACACATTATGGCGTAGCTCATTCATAACCGATGGATGGGGAAGGGAGGGAGTTGGGGCTGGTTTGATGAGGGATGATGAAAATTCAATATTCAATGTAAATTGATTCTGAAACCCAGACTTTGTACTTAAGGAACTGCGATGCAGCAAACTTTCAATACCTTAAAATCTTCGATGATTTTTTGGAAGATTCTGCAACGCTTGAGTGAAAATAATTGGGATTAGCATATGACATATTCTACACCGGAATATATATATACTTATAGTACGATCATCGGGAAATGATGTGAATTTCTACTTGTCGACTTTGCTCGCGTCCATTTTTTTCATAAAATGTGGAGAGCAGAAAGAAGCTAAAATAATTTTCCATGTTTGCTCCTCATTCGAAATGAATTTTATCGCGTTAAGAAGCATGTATTTTAACAGTTATTTGCAGACTATCACGTTCCTGAATGAGCTCGTCTAGCGCGGTGAGGTTATAAACGTTTTGAAACTCGCACTTTGCAACATTATTCGTAAATAACTTGGGTATAAACTAATCGGAATCCTCCGCGGTCTACAAAAACAATTTCTTACCACTCTCCACATCTGATCGGTGAGCAATTCATTTTTTTCGTTTGTGCAGTTTTTTCCTGCTTGGAATAGTCGCCCTGACGGGGAAGGTGTGGCTGACGCTGCTGGTCGAGCTGCTCAACGGCCCCTGCTACGGCCTGGGCTACACGGCCATCGTGGTGTACGCAGGGCGCCTCGCCCCCCCGGGCACGTCAGCCACAGTCCAGAGCGTGACCAACATTTGCTACGAAGCAATCGGTGAGTGATGTCATTACTGCCATAACGTCGACGTCACGAGGCACATAATTACGTCAAAAGTTCCTGAGGAATTGACAAAATGAAATCTTTTTTGTTCGTGTAAACCTGACTTTACGAGGCTTTTCAAAAATAACAGATGTACTGGAGTATATTCACAAGCCTACATTTCAAGATGAAGTATAAAAACACCATTAAATTTCACATATGTTCCACGATTGTTACTAATGATACATTTTTTTAATTTTTCTGACATATCTCTCTTCCTATATTGTTTACGCTATTGCAACTGAAACTTCCACACTCCGCTCATTACTCGCATAAATGCTGTAAGTTGCAGTATAAAGTCAAACCTAGGGAAATTTATTCGCATTTCATTCTTATTTAACTCATTATCCAGCAATTTTCTTATTAATTAGTTAATCAAGCCGATCTTTCACTGTGACAATGTTTAATATCATTTTTGTCATTAGTTATCGAAGGTAACTCAGTAAGAATTTATAAAACAACAAAATCTTAATAAAATCGACGTTTGAAGCATTTTTGAATGTAAATTGAAAAGCCACGTTGAAAAGGGAGGCATTCATTATTTCGTTGCATTACTTCGCAAAACCTGAATTTCAGCATCGAAACGGGACCCGTTCTTATGAGGGCAAATCTGAACTCTTCATATGCAGTCAGTAGCACGTCGCCCTTTTCATATCTCATTTTAAAACTCATACGAGAAGGACCGAACACCAATTTCATTTTAACTCAAAGCCTTATGAAAAGTCTCATGTCCTAAGTGTATATCACTTATGTTTAAATTTTAAGAAACTCCATTCATTGCCGAATTCCACCGACTTATCATCGACATCTCATTTCTCTATTTGACTCTTCATTATTACGCCAGTTATTTTTTTGTGCTTTATATTCAAAACAAAATTTCCTCCACCGAAATGTGCAGGATATTCCATCGCCTGCGTTGTGGGAGGCGTGCTCATGCAGCTGCTGGGAGGTGCAGTCAACTACCTTGTGTTCTCAGGCGTCGCGGCCCTCGTCTGCGTGCTGCACTGGATCACCTTCTCTAAATTTATTGTACATCCGGATGTAGATCAACAACCAAGTAACGTTCAAAAAGGTTGGTAATCTGAAATACTATGATGTCCATGTGTCACACAAGAGTGGTGGTATGATCAAAAGCACCCGAACAGAGGTCATTTCATTGACCCAACATGACATGGCGAGAATTAGCACCGTGCGAAAGTCTGATCATGGAATTTACTGCACATTTGCAGCCATCCTTAGCTGGCCTGTTTGGACGACACTGGCCACAAAAATCGCCTGAATGTTAAGAAATTTCGAAAGTCATTTAAAATGAAAACTTAGAAGGGTTTTCACGCATCCAATGAACAGCTTTCGGGCTAAATAAGTGAAAAAATCAGAAGACACTTCAAAGATTTTGCAAGCCGCTGTTGGTGAAAATTAAACTATTACAACCAGGATGCTGAGCACAGACCTTGACGAGAGCCATACGCTCATCCATCGTGTAGCGACAAAACTATGAGTATAGGGTGGAACACGAGGCAAATTGTTCGTTATTGCTCTTAAAGTGATAATGAAACAATTGCTGAAGCTTACTGCCAGTAGTTATGACATTTATTAACANAATTTACCGGGAAATTATACTGCACACAATATATTATCCTGACCATGCATTACATGAAATTTTTATCTTATTTGACCCTTCTTTCACATAGGTTTGAATTGTAGAATTATTTGGTAGACTTGTTCTAAGAGCAATACTCTATATAAAAGTAGTTTCTTCTCTCGAATTAAAATTGAATTTCACTTACGAGTAAAACACAGAAAATCCTAGTAGGAATTAGTAAAATATCAGTCAAACGAATGTTGCTAATACTGATGATAAACGAATTTTTTGAGTCAGATTTTTATTTATATTTCGGTAATAAAACCAACACAACTTTCGTTTTGATCCGATAGTTTAAGGAGAGTTGAATAATTTGTGATTTTATGCAATAACTGACTAATTTCTTCGAATTTAACTCACCCGCCCAGACCATGTAAGAGAGACTAATGTTGCATATATCTGTTACACGCTCATTTATTTTCAGAGTAATTTCGTTCCATCAGATAAGAACTTTTTAAAGGACTCTGACGCAATGTTGACGCAATGTTTTTCCAAAGAAACACCAAATATTTACCGTGGTCTCAATTATCAAATCATTTTTGCAAAAATACAGTGGGGGTGGGGGGGGGTATTTGCAGAGGTATTTGCAGAGGTATTTGCACACATGAGATCCATTTCTTGTCAAACTGAGCTAGACAACATTCGTGGAATGTGCCCAAGATGAACGTTGTATGATGCAGATTGAAAATATTAGAGAAAGTTTTACTTTTGCAAGTATATGGTTTCATACACGTACAAAACATGCACGGCTTAATTGAAACAATTTGAAATAATTTATAAAATTATTCAACTAAAACAGTTTCCTTCGTTCAAAATGTTTGGTTGTGAAAATGTTATCGGCAGTTGCCTCTCGGAGACGGTTTTTATGCGTTCATATCAAGCATGCGCTCGCCATCTTGGGGGGTTAATGATTACCAATAACCTCATTCAGGGTTCACTGTAGCTAATGATTCTATAAACTCAACAATCGGATGACGAGGGCTAACGAAAGTTTCAACCTGGTCAGCCTAATTTGATTCTTCTCGAAATTAAAGCACATCAAACCTTCATTTATAAAATCTTTAGTAAAACTACTAGTCTTAACCAGGAATGTTCAACGATATGTTCATTGAACTTCATTCTTATTGAAGGTACGACTGAGGTGCGAAATAGCGTTAGTTTTTTTATGGCTCTTGCTAAATCCTTATTTTACCTTCCAGGGGAAACAGAAACGACCAATGGTGAAATTGATGGGCATGAAACACTCCTGGCGCCACTCTCAAAGCCAGCTCTCGACTGCAGGAGTGCCGCTACCAGTGGTCAAGATGACAGCAACGGCCCCTCCCTCAAGGACTGCGAGGACGCGAGAGGTGGCAATGTTGACGGCAACCGTAAGGGTCTGGATGACTTCGTGGGAGCAGGAGGGACCTGAAACAGTTGTGATTGTGGTGTCTCCTTACATAGAATATACGGACGCCACAATTAACTAAGTCCGAGTAGCGGAAATAAGTTTGGTGATGAAACCGGAAGCTTTTCGCAAAGTGTGACCGCAGTATTTGGACAATGAACACTGGACATCTCCATTAGAAATAGATTACGTACAAATCAGGATATAGTCATCACCTAGTACGAACGGAACAAGCCTTTGAAATAATTTTTAAATAGATAATACGACGGTAAACACTTATAGACGATAAGTGTCAGACGATAAGCACTTTTCAAATATTTGAGTCCGTTGTTCTAGGTCAGAAAATTACAGCCTTCTGCGAAAATAATTTGATCGTCAGAGGGTTAAAGCGAGCGAAACTCGCCCGCATATGCATTGAAATGCGGTGCTCAGCTGCGGTGCTCAGCCTGCGGTGCTCAGCCTGCGGTGCTCAGCCTCGCGCCCGCATTTTCGGGAATCAAGAGCAAAATAATCACTCGTGCCCTAATGAACAGGGTGCCAATGCAGACTAATCAATTTTAATTTTATCTTAATTGGGTGATCCGGCCAGGCATTGCCATGGAATGAGAAGTAAGACTTAAGGAGCATGTGTGCACTTAAACGCCGATCGCGACTGCCAGGGTATGCATAAAAAAGGGGATCATTTGACTCCACAAATGGTGTTTCATATCTGCTGTACGAAGCTGAAAATAAATATACTCATATCTATAAATATTACTTAACAAGCCTGAAGAGGATGATAAAATATATAAATAACGCAAATCATTACTTAACCTGCGGCAGCGATTTTTATTGTAGATAAAGTGCACACTAATTCTGCATGCTCTTACATTTTGGTTAATTTAGCTTACTTTTCAGGAGTTTAAGATGAGACGTATTAGGGGATTTAGGTAGAACATATCTTCGATGCCTAGAGAGTATCATCACCTCTCAGAAGTAGTAATTAACACGTGTAGTTTAGCGATAACAAGCGATAACAATAATAATTTCTCACCTATACACGCTCGATTGGAATTCAAGAAATTTAACCCTTTTTATCAGAGTTTAAATTATTTTGCTGGTCATTGAAAATGTGCCGTTTAATTCTATGCACTAGTAAAAATTTAAGGACTCCATTCCTAATCAATACTATGAGCTTATTCAGCTCTTTATTGTCAATATTAAATAGCTTTTTCTACCATTCATCCAGTAGAAGTGTCATGCTTGCTACTCATACAATATCATTCGAAACAATGATCACTACAGCACACTTCTCAACACAGATCCTAGGAATTATAACGACGCCACCGCGCCAGTGTGACTGCACTACCTGGGCCTCGACGAAAACCCGCTCACCTCTCACCATTTGCCATCCGGCAGACGCTACAATATCCGAGCCAACTAAGTTGATACATGCAGAGCGTCGCTTGCGACAGTGCATGTGCACTATCGCTGATGAACGTTGAAATGTATCAACTATTAAAATTAAACAGGTCTCAACACCAGAAGCCTCAACTTTAATTCGAACGACGAACGAATGATAATGGTAATGGAGGATTTTGACATCTTACATCTATCTGAAACGTTTTTCGATTCTAGTACACAAAACTCATACTTCAATATTTCATATCACTTTTTGTACCGATAGGATGGTGTAAAAAGTAATAGAGGCAGCGGGTCTTGGATTTTCGTGAGGAACATTTGCACAGCTTTTCAATTTCTCGGAGAAGAAACGTGCGAACGAATAATAATAGTTTGGGCGAACGTACAGGTTAACAAGCATACATCCTTCATTGTCGGCAGTCTGTCGGCACCCGTCAGCATCACTACGTCTGGCATTGGAATTTATTGAACAAGCTTTTAAAACAGCTTCTGAATTCAATAGATCATTCTATGCCTCAGGTGACTTAAACGTCAATCAAACAATAAAAACAATCAGATAGCCAGAATATCATACCGATTAAGCTTATTCCAAACCACCCAAGAATCAACCCTCATAGCTAATAGTTCGGACACACTTCTTGACTTAGCAACTGCAAATAATCCCAAAGTAATTTTGAGCATAGTAGTTTACGATTATCTGTGCAGAGGAGAAGTAGAAGTCGCATGTACATATTACCGATCGCTTAATGACACTTTATAAACCAGGAATATTCTCAAAAAAACTGTCGGACAGGAGTAACGTATTCAAAGTATGGAGGAAATTGATGCTGTCGATGTAAAAGTTAACGATAATTTTGTAGTTGTCTTAGATACATGCGGACCATCCATCCCCGTAACGCAAACCACTTCGCGCTGATTGGACCACAGGAAAAACATAACAGTTCAGCAAAACTGAAAACCTACTTGTGATAGTACAAACAAAACCCGAACAAACAATGCATTTAAAAACGATAAACGATCATCAAAGAAACATCCTTAAAAAGTCACGGAAGCAAAACAACAGCACTTTTAACTTCGATAGCAAAAATATTTCATAAAGGATCTGGGAAATTATCAAAAAACTAGCATAATATGAAGCCATTGACCGCAGGAACAATTTTGAAAATTGATTGGAAATAACCTGTAATTTCAACACTTTTTCCTAAGTCGGTGCTAATTCTGTTGACAATGCGTCGAGAGAAACTCGACATCATACCACAACTGAAATTTCTTGTAAAATTTGAAATTTCAGTTCTAAAATGGCGACCAAGTCTGTCAAATCTTAGAGAGATACGCTGAATTCTGTACTCGTTTAAAAATACAAAGGCGGTTGCACTCTACATTATCAGGCTTCAATACATCAAAGACCGCTTCACTTACTGCACCAATGATTCGTCTGATTATTATCGATACCTCTATTGCCAAAAACAAATTTCCTGATTAATGGAAGCATTCCATAATCAAGCCTCTGAGTAAATCCAGTAACATTAATACAGCATCGAATCATAGGTCAATCCGCCTATTACCCGTTCTTTCGAAACTAGTTGAAAAACTTATGAACTGTGCCTCCTAACCCCACCCACTTAAATGAATCAAACCTGCTTCATGAAAATTAATATGCGTATAGAAGGAAAACGAGTGCTCAGGACGCCTTACTTGATGTCACCGAAAGAGTGTCCAGCGATATAGACAAGAAATGTAACTCTTTTGTTGCTCCTGGACCGCCCAAAAATGTTCGACAGTGTTAAACACAAACGGCTTCGACATAAAATTTGGACCTTAGAAGTATTATTATCAAGCCGTTGACAGATAAAAGAATAGAAAGTGGCAACAGGACGAGCCGAGTGGTCCATTCTTGTAGGAGTCTACCCTGGTCATGTGCTGTCAGGCAGCGGGATTACTACCTCGTGATCACATCACACCATATATACATAATTGGTCACTCGACCGCGTCCGAGGACATGACATTGACGCAAGAATTTTGTCACCTGATACACATTCTACAAATGAGGCCCAGTGAACTGAACACGCCGGCGCCTCGGCTGAATTGAGGGCATTTATTATGCTCATTTACGATATCCACATACGGACACTTTCGTTCAGCTGTAAAGAAGTGAATTAGTACTAAAGTAAAGAGATAATAATCGTTTTATCCTTCAATGTGGTGTAATAAAGAGCGATATGATTTAAGTGGTGCAAATGTAAATGCACTTCCCAGTCGGGGCTAAATTGCGGTGAACTACGTTCCGAGCACCCATTCGTAGCACCTCGTTAGGTGTCTCACAGCTCAGTCTCAGTAGTGCTGCAAATCAAATAGGAGAACTGTACGTATAATTGTACCCTATTTTTCGGGGTTAGGAGGCACAGTTTAAAGTGGGCTCCATGGCGTACTGGTTAGCGTGACAGCCTCGCAGCTGGGACGTAAGGGTTCGAATCCCGGCTTAGGCAAGTGCTTCCCGTGGAAAAAGAAGCTTAAACCCCACATTCCTCTCATCCCAAGTGTCTGACTTCCTGCATTGTCTTTCTTACATCATCTGGCTGTGCATTATGTGTAGAAGTGGGCTAGACAATTCACCAATGGCATCGATGTGGATTTTTCTCAAATTGCTTTCAGCTGTTCATTGTAAAGATTGCAAGGCCGTTTTCTCGCTTCATCATCTTGAATGTTTGTTTCACCATAACAAAATTTCTGAAACCATCTTCGTACAGACCGATCACTTGTGTACCCTTTCCCCCAAGCTCTACCAAGCCCTGTTGATATTAGCAGCAGTTTGGGAGGCACTACACCCATGTTGAACTCGTATGAGAAAAGTAAGGGAAGGCCTTTTTTAATATGTTTATAATCATGATTCATGGGCTTCTGGAACGTTTTCCCTTTGAAATGCGTCAAAAATAATTTAAAAACACGCAATATTTATCAGATATGTCAAATTCCCTGAATTATTCAATTAACTCCGACTTTAACTTAAAGAAGAGTTCGATTTAAATTAGATGTAATTAAAATTGACGCTTTTACAATTGCCGAATTCGCCTTCAGCACTCATCATCTCTTCTTCAGCCATTTTACACGTTGCATGTCTTTATCGTAATGCATCCATAATCTTCAACCTCCAGTGGGCTCCATGGCGTACTGATAGCGTGCTGGCCTCGTAACCGAGAGGACCCTGGTTCAAATCTCGGCTCAGTCGAAGGCATTTTCACGTAAGCAGGGAGTACTTCCCTTGGAAAATGAAGTTTAAACCACACATTCCTCACATCCCTCACCACGCCAGTAGTTGTAAGGCATTGAAAACCCAAGGGTAAGTTCTGTATGAAGGAATGGCCCGCCGGTAGGGTAAAACGTGTTGGAATTAATAAAGATTCTCCTTTCATACATTTACTAAGAAGGACTTGAGACCAGTTACAGTGAATAGCCAGCACTAAAATGATACTTCTCCACACAAAACTTTGTTCTGACATTATTTTACAGCAACCGAATTTATATTTTTATATTCCCAAGCCTCGTCATAAATATAATTATTCATCAAAAGAGACGATCTAATTCTACTATGTATATACGTCACCGCAATTGCAATAAATTCGTTGAACTTTCAAGCGTTTATTGTTTTGACTTGTTTACTTCCGAATCAGCTGAAATTTTTCAGGAAGAGGGAGAGCGTATTGTGAACTATTATTAGTAAAACTTCGGAGTGAAGTTGAAAACACTGGCACTACCTTACCTGTAGATATTTTAATCTGTTATGATGTTAGTGGCAGTGGGATGCCGCCGACCGTGAAAGCCTCTCGTGGGCATAGCGAGAGTAGCGACGACCAATCGAGTGATGGAGAGTGTCCATCTCGGTTGCCTGAAGCAGATTCGCTTGATGAAGACGATTGTGTTACCACTAGCTGTGGCAGCAAGTATTCTGATGAATCATCCCAAGACCAATCTTCTTCTACACCTCAACATACAGCTACAATCATTCCAGCTGAAAAAACAGAAGAAAGCCTTCTCACACCAAGAAACTTGCATGATAATGATGTTACCCAACTTGCTTCATCTAGATTTTTCAAGTTCAAGAGAAAACACCAATTAGTAGTATATTTATTTCTAAAAAAGTTAAAAATACACTTGATCATGTGTTTAAAGTTTGTGCTTTCATTGCTTCTAGTTTTGGCCACTGTGCAATTCAGGTGAGAATTGTGTCTTGTTTCTAATCTCAAAGACTGGCATGACCTTTCAGTGGTCATTCTGAGATAATACTGACGCATCACAGTGTGTGACACCTCAATGCTTTAATTGTTAATTGGTGCTCTAAGCTTAATGGTTTTTAGTTGGTCAAATAATTTCTTGACCAGTTTTGATTCTCTTGTAGTTGTAAAATGTATTAACTTACAGATGTTATGATAATATTTATTTTAGTATGGCCAATTGCTTAGAGCAAGCTATGTATTATACAGCCTTACTTTTTGTATGATTGAAAAGGATTTTTTCTGAGAAGTAGAAATCTATTCTTAAAAGGTTTTGATGTACATGAAAAGTTCTATTGATAGATATTCAAGCATTCACTTATTCATTTTGTCACTTAATTTGATTAGCTTGGAATAGATTAGATCTGTTACTTTTATGTAGTCTATTGTGAATATAACAGTTGACAGAACTTGTGAAAATATTGCTCAAATTTCTATTGAGTATGTGCTAATACATGACATTCATTTGGGAAATGAGTTGAATATCTGGTTAACATTTACTTTGCTGCAGCA
This sequence comes from Orchestia grillus, assembly GCA_014899125.1. Taxonomy (NCBI): domain Eukaryota; kingdom Metazoa; phylum Arthropoda; class Malacostraca; order Amphipoda; family Talitridae; genus Orchestia; species Orchestia grillus. The sequence continues at coordinate 13,194 of VOMN01041345.1, forward strand.
CCAACTGTGCAGGGTGAAATTTCAATTGTACACTTTTAGTTTCATCTATAACTTGTGGTCTGTCCTGATGAACCTCAGTTTTAAAAACACATGTTCAACAATCACTTCTGTAGATGAAAATGCTGTTGAACTGAGCAAACTCTTTTACTAGAACAGGGTATTGCTTTAAGGTTTTATAAGCATCCAATTTTTGTATACCCATTTGTTCTTCTTGCTTTGATGCATCTTGAAAGTCACATTCAATGTAATGATTAGGAATCATGGATACCTTGAATTACAAAAAGCATAGGCACCCTGTTCCTGGACTCACTGGTGTGTGCCATCTTTTGCATGTGCATTGTGTTCAGCCTTCTTTCCCCATGATAGCACTTTGCTTGGGAAATGAAATGAAAGCAAGATATTTCTAGTTTTATTAGAGATTGATTTATTTGTATTCACTGTACACTAACTGTATATTTGAGTAATAGTATTACTGCACTTGTCACCCATAAGCTTTTCATGATGATTGACATTTTGTGCAGTTTTCCTGAGTCAGCTCGTCCCTCCTCCTCCCACCAATTCTTCCCTATGCACACCCTTGTAACGGACTTCTATGAAGGAGAGTTGCAGCTTCTTGCAGAGAAGCTGCAACACACAGACCTCGCTCTGGTGATGTACTACGCACCTTGGGATCGTGAGAGCCAGCTCGCCAGGACCCAGTTTGCCCAGGCTGCACGCATCCTCCATGACCAAGTAATATTTCAAAAATAATGTAATCCACATCCCACCTTCATACTGACTGAGTGGTGGCCAATGTTAAGTGGAATTGTTCACAAACAATAGTGGAGCAAGGAACTCTGCTGACATGCTCTTTATCTAAATAATGCTTATGCTTTGTCATGGTGCAGATCTTTACAGTAGCTATAGTGTCTACTCTTTAAGCTCTCAAAAAGTATTTGAACATAAAGACTCAGTTCCTGACAATATAAATTTTTAAGAAGTTACTAATGAATGTAAAAGAAAACATAAGATAGACCAATTGCAAAAATTAATTTTTTTCCCCTAATTTGCACAGCTGTGCAATTAGTTTCATTCATCCTGTATCAAGTGGTAATAATGTCTGAAGCACTCTAATTAATTAGTACATGGTATGTACTTCATTGAATGGCTTCACTAGTTGTACTTCACTTGGAATACTACCTACATTATTTCAAAAACATTCAAATAGTACTTTCCATATTCTTTCTTTCGTATGAAAACTTGAACAGTCTACGCAAAAATAACCAAAAAAATGTGAACATTTTGCTACATAGTTATAAAAAGTTGATTTCTTTGGTAATAAAATATTGGTCAAGATTTTGAATTCCTTGATTTGAAACATATGCATGAAGAACAATCCCATTATTCCTGTGTATAAAATGTGTGATGCATTTTTTTAACGTGTTACCTTTGATGATGCTATTTCGTGAGGGTAAAATGACCCACCAGTAAGTCATGTCACAGGAAAAATGTTAAATTGCACGCATTTTTTATTACATCTCTTTTTTTATGGTACCAGAAAAAACAGGATCCAAATGCATTTCCTTTATTGAGTTGCTTAAGTGTGACAAATTTTATATGATCAGTTCCATTAGAAAAAAGTTGGGTCTGCTCCTGGACGATCCCCTTAATTAAGGATGCTGTGATCAGTTACTGATCAAATACCTATTGCTAATGAGAGTAGAAATATGTTCAGTTACTGATTAAGTACCTACTGCTAATGAGAGTAGAAATCACTTGAATGCTCTGTGTCAATGAAATAATTGTGCTAGAGCATGTTATTTTAGTGTAGGTACCTACATTTCGAATTTAGCTTCTTCAAATCTTATGCAATTTTAATATTGGCACAGCTGCTTATTTTATTTTTTCTAAATTGAAAAATAGCACTTGCAATTTATAAGAATACGTGAGGCAATTTTTTATTTTTAATATGAATCTTCCACCTATGCTTTGCCATAAACTTCTGTTATGTTTTAGTTGTAGAGTTTGTGATCACTATAGTACTGGATGGTATCAATTTCATTGTCTTGTTTCAGCAAGTTGATATCATAAATTGACTTCAATTGCTGTGAACAGCTCGAGTTATCTTGTTCAAGCTAATATCCACTATCCATGGTTCATACTGGCTATTTTATAGTTGAAAGTCTGTAATAAATTGTAAATATAACATTCATAGTGTTAGTTATTTCATGCTATGAGTGCCAGTTCTAGAAATTTTAAATTTCAATGAAGCTAAAGTTGCAATGTTAATGAAATTGAGGAGATGTATAATGCATACTATTTTATAAATTGTAATGTCTTTGGTGGTAAGGTACCTAATTCATCAGTGCAGATCTAAGGTAGAAAGTCTCATCAATAAATAGATTTAACTAGATTGTAGTGGACTAGATTCTATTTCATAAGTGAATTACTTCAGTTGCATTGCAACAGATATAAGCAATACATACGTTTGATGATTGTGCTATGTGAATGAGCTTAAAGTTTGATGAATCTTGAAAATTGATATGACAGTGTGCATTCGCTCTGTTGGTATGGTGAGAGCATTGACAGTATCCTTATGTACTTCTCGACCTCTGACATGGATGCTGCTCAGGGCCATGATGCACTCTTTTTTTCCAGGTATTTTTCTGTGCTATAAATTGCTGGCAGCCGCAGAGTTTTTGTCGCATGAACCACAAGGTGACGAGTTACCCTGCAATCGTGCTTCATGTCAACACGGGAGTCCTCAAAGGTGACTTTCTACCCATGTACTATGGCATTTGTTGTTGTAATAACCGGGATCTAGAATGATGAATATATGTATCCTAACATTAATTAATTTTGCTACAAAGTAGTACGCTTGAAGCAAAAGCTTTTGACACTATCTAATGGCTGATAAGGTCAGACATTTTCTTTCTGTGATGTAGTAAATCATGTTAATTTGGATATTGATTAAATTTCTTGACTGTCAGCAAGTGTTAGTTCGAAATTAGGTTACCAAATTTTTCTCAATTACACTACTATCACATTATGTATTCGTTTCACTTTGTGATACTTCATTTCCTATTTCAACATGCGTCACTTAGGATTATGCTGAAACTGTTATTAAAACATTGCAGGGGCAGTGGTGCGTGAGAGTCGAGCGTTCCCTTACAACGGCCCGGTGCTCTCAGAGCACCTGGTGCGCTTCGTGACGGCGGCACTGCGGCCCTACCAGCACGTGCCTGACCGCCGCCACCTGGCCAGCCTGCAGCTCACGCACTCGGTGCGCTCCTCCTGCGCTTCTTTCTTTCGTCGGTCCTCATTGTTCCGACGCACTAGGCGCTGACCTGGCGTACCTCATGAGGCTGAGCTGAGGGGGCTGAGACAGCTTGTGTCTGGCATTGATTGTGATTCGTTCGAAGGGTGTTTGGCTCTTCATTAGTCCTGGCATGACTTGTGAAGATATCAGTTTCACTAGGATTTGAACCTGAATGAACCTACTAGTGCGAAAATTCATCTTTGGCTGAAAGGTTCACTCATAATGGTGGAATTCCCTTCACTTCTGTTACGTTTGTTCACAAAAAGTCTTGATTCGAGAACATGTTTCTTTTTGACCCTTAACTGGCTGAAGTATTTTGACGCTAAGCCCCATTTAGCTTTGCTCGGATTTCTAGCGCAAACCTTATGCATTTATACAATAAACCTGCATTTTGTTTACAAAAAAATAGCAGCAGCCTTATAGAATGTTCCTATTACGGAACATTGGCCTTAACAATAGTTACGTGATGCTATGCATTTTTGTGCAATGAAAATGAGAAATTTTATGAACTCATAGTGAATTTTTAGGGATATAGATGGAAACAAGTTCACACAGCTGTATCAATAAAATTTATGGGAGGTTTCATTGGCATGTAATGTCATTGTCACCTCAACTGACGGTTTCCTTAATTGCGTCATTCAATTGAGTTTTTGCTGTATTAGTAATTCAGATCTGTTTTAAAATTCTCCTGTCATCGTTTTCTCAAATACGTGCGTAGTTTTTTTAAATACAATTTATGAAATATATTTTGCGCTGCAGCGTAGGATTATTAAAATTGTAATGTCTTGTACAGTTTTTGGCGCTAATTTATTTTTCTACCTTCGTGGTTATATTTCGAGTGCCTTGTTGCTTCAGAATATGTATATTACTCATAAATAAAATAAATTTCTATCTTGAGTTAACGGACGCTGCATCACATTTTTGAACATTTCGAATTGGATGTTGGGTGCAGGCGGTGATGCTGACGTACATCCACGGCGGGCTCGAGGCCGACTACTCGGACGCCAGCGAGGCTGCAGTGGTGCACGCTGGGCGCCAGCTCGCCCTGTGGTACCGCGCTGCCCTCCACTGGCTCGACTACGACAAACGGGCCGAAGTACGACAACCCTGTTGCTCTCGCGTAGCTCTTTGTGTCGTCAAAGTTGGGTTTCTATGGTCTAGTAGGGGCTAGAGTTGGCGCTATAATGAGCGCTTCTCACGATTATCTGCTGCTACCGTGTAGTTTCTTGTATATACGATCTTATTTGGAGGAAAATGTGCGACTTTCTGGTAAATGTAACTGCTAATTTATTTCATAGTCTGATCATATCAGGTCAGAAACCCCTCAGGGGGGCATAGGATAAGCAATCCCACTATATACAGGGTGGGCCAAAAGTAAGGTACCCTCACTGATATCGGTAGCACTGATATATACCGTAAGTAAGAGGGCATCTTAAGAAGTTAACATTTGTCTCGTCAGTTTAGTCGGGGCGCGTCTGCTAGTAAGGTTAGATTAGTCAAGTTTGTCTACGCATTGTATGCTCGAGAGGACTTGCGATCGCAAGGGAACACTGTTAGGTTATCTCAGCTGATGGTATGCCTTCGGGACTTCTGTCTATCGTGTCCATTTTGATTCTTTCAGTTTTTACACCTTTGCCATCTCCTCTTTGTCGTTTCTTTTTCATCATCCTCAACTTGCTGTTTATAACGCAGTAGACGCTGTTCGGGAACACACCTCGTGCACAGGTCTCTCTAGTCAATACCAAAGAGGCCTTTCTCTTCTGGTGAGACGCCGTCCAAGTCTCTGATGTGGCCGCCGTGTATACTCCTACTGCTTGCCATATTAGATAAATCTTGATGCGCTACTTCTGAAATTGCTGTGCACGTAGTCATTAGGCCTAGAATTGTGAACTAAAGGCAACTACATACATGAGTGGGTTGAGCTCGCTGATATTGGGATAAGTTATGCTTTCCTGTGTCATGTTTGCTAAATTGAGTTGGTACTGAATTGTTATTGAGAGGTGTGATTTTGGGCATTTTTTTACGCTTCTGTTTGAAGCTCGTTACGTGCATTGCATTCAAGTATTATTGCTTCTGTCATTTTTGACCGCTAACACGCAATGCATCGGTGGCCAGCCAATGAGCACACAACCGCACCCTCACAGGTGACGTGGGCGGTGATCACAAGCCCCAGTCTGGCTGCCCAGCTCGGCCTCATCAACACCACAGCGGAGCACGTGACCAGGCCCACCTCCGGCCTGCCCCCCGTGCGTCTGCTCATCGCTGACGTCAACTACGTTAGTGCTGTGGGGGCTCGTGCTCCATTGCGCACACCGCGCCCTTCAGGGGTGGGGTGCGGTGGCCCGGCTGCGGCTTCTGTAGGGCTGCCCAGAATGAGGACGGCGCGGACTCTTGGCTTGATGTCCACGCCGGCATATTGCTTATGTTCCCAAGCTCCCAACTTAGATTAAAATAATAGTTTTATATGTTTTAGTAGCCAATAATAGGTATGATTTTAGAAGTTCCTGAAACTTCTGCAATGAATGCATGTTATTATTCGTATATGTAGAGTGCAGTGGCAATTTGCAATATTCGATTGTCTTTGTTGTAAAAAGCGAACCTTGGTTGCCGGAGGTTTTCCTGTGCGCCAGCATCAGCAGGTCCTGTTATTGAGAAGCGTGAGTGGGGACTGGCAGCCAGCCCCTTGAGTGGGGTCATGGCTCGAGTGTCTGGCCGACGCTAGGCTGGCCAGCGCCAGGGTTCTTGACGCGAATTGTTGCTCATGTGACTCATCACTAAGTAAATTACGAAATTTTCCGTCTTTTCATTCTTGTTTGGACCCGAGTATTCGTTTTGAGCTGCTGTCTGTTGGCTGTTCAGAAGCTGACTGTGCTCTATGTTTCTCTTCAAGTTGTTTCGTTTGAGAAGGTTAAGAACTTTTGAACGTCTTTTTCACACTCTAAATAGTCATCAGTCCTTGTGACAGCCGGTTTGGGTTATTTCATACCTAATTTGGCTATCGTTCTCATAATTCTATCTTTTATGCTATGTTGATGGAATTAAAGGTAAGGTTCAAGTCGGCAGCATTTCTGTTTTTGTGTCACCGCTGCTTTATTGTCTTGGCATGAATTTGTGCTCAGCAGTTTGAGCCACTTCGTTTTTAGGTGTGGTTCAATCTTTGAGATGGTGGGACAATGTGATGCGTAATGCCAGTAACTGAATTTCTGAGTAATTAATGGTAATCATTAAATGACTATAACTGCAGCGCTTAGTGATGACTTGCGCAGAAAGCAATAGAGGTGTTATTACAGAAATTGCGAAGTGTATCCATAAAAAATTGAATTTCCTTCTTTTTTTCTAGTTACTATCAGTTTCATTTGACACTAGTAAGCTGAAACAATTTCTTCATTGTTTTCGTAAAGTAGAAATTTATGCTTTACCCTCAAGCTCTTTCACTTCAATGGCCGGGTAGATGATGACCTAAAACTAACAAAATCTTGCTGAAATAAGACAGTTGTTCATTCCTTTCCAGCTCAAAGAATTGCTTTCTTCTCAACTTGCTTTTGTTCCATTCCCATCAGGAATTCAACCAAACTTTGCCGAGCTGGAGTGAGCCGAAGCCGCTGCTGGAGTGGGTGATGGCGCAGCTTGCGGACACCGTCGGCTGGCTTGAGGTGACCGGGGCCAAAAGCTCGGTGGTTAACTCGCTCCTGCGCCGGGGTCCCGCCCTCCTCGTCTTCACGCCCGACTGCCCCCAGCACGACCACAACGTCCTCTTCGACGCTGTCAGTCCTGCTCTAGAGACAGGCTTGTCCCGAGGGAGGATGTTGCCTGCCTGATTCGAATGCGCGCTCTCACCTGATTGTGGGGACCATTTTAGTTTGAGCAGGAGCAGTATCGGGTCTGGCCCGTGTTGCTGCTCTCTAGTTCGGTGATGAGATGTTCATACTATATCTTTGACAGGAGTGTCCTGCTTGCTTTGTATTTGTGTGTAAGGGTTGGAATCTGATGAACATTCGATCCTGTGTCGTGTGTTCAATGAATGCATGGGAAACGAAGTTCGAAAACGCAGGATCGTCTGAGCCGTTTGTCAGCCATAATCACACGGAAGCTCTACTGCCCTGTCCTTCACTTACAGAGAATTCACTGTGCTGGACTGAGTAAATCTTACTAGATTTTATGCTAATGTGAAGAATAAAAATGTGCAATTTTTTGAAGTAGATATACTTTGGAAGCAGGAAAAATTTTGAATCACACAAAGGTTTATTTAAAAAACCAAGAGTCTGTCTCATCTGTGAATAGATACCTACCGCAGCAACGACAACTTGGTGCGGTAGGATTACTTCGTGAACCTGTTTGTTTTCAAGAAATCTAGGTGCCACCGAAAGGAAATTAGGCTGAAGACACAACGAGCAATGGCTCAGGCCGTCATAAGTCATTTTTGCCTAGTACTCGCGGCGAAAATGTAAACAAAGTGCGTTAATGAACTGGTTGATAGCTAGGTACTTGCTGTTTGCGTTATTCTACTTTGATCACATTTAACCTATGATAAACAAATATTCGATATGGAGAAGCTAAGTAACTTTTTGAGCCTAGGAACTTCCATGCATATTTGCATTTTGTCTTGCGAAATATTTTATTGATGCTCCATGAGAGCAGCACGAAGTCCGCGTAGCTGTGACTGAGCTAGTGCCGCCCGGCTGTGCAGGTGCGGGGGCTGTGGCTGCACTACAGCACCTGTGCCCCCCACAACGTGTCCGTGAGGGACACGCGTGCCGGCAGGATGGCGGGCTTCCTGCTGGACAGCGACAGGCGCCAGGCCGCGAGCCTCTCCATCGCCTCCGCCCAGTGCGCCCAGCGCGCCACCTACAGCATCGGTGCGGCGACGTGTGGTAGCGCAGCTTGTGTTCGAGTGCTCACGTGTTACTGTAATCCTTCCATTATCGCCGATGTTGGTGGAATTAATCAAGTAGAAATAGAGTTAGGCAAGGTGATTTATTAGGGTATTATAACGTGATGTTATTCTAAATATTTTATGAAATTAACTCCTCCGTAAAGCCTTGACACACCGTCTCGTAACCTTCTTTGCATTCTTTACTTTAAATAGTGCTTACTTGTTCAAGTTTTTCAAAGCAAGTTTACCCGAAGGAATATCTTTATTCATACCCACAATTCAATGCTAATAGAGTCGCGATGTACCGAGACACCTGCGATTATTAATTTATATTGAAATTTTTAAAAATTTACGATGCCCTGAGACCGCGAAAGATGAACCGAGATGCAGCGATGGATCACTGCACTTCTCATGTACGCTCTACGGACGTTAATTTCATTGGAACTAGTTTTTATTTTTCCCTCGGCCGTATCCAACGATAATTAATATAATGAGATAATGGTGATTATCTCTGTCTGTCCTGGCAATACGGAAGATATTTTTGTCCAGCTTGCATCAATATCTTCAGTGTTCCATTGATAACGAGACTTTTTACGAGTTGTGCCATTGGCTTGCTGCCGTTGTAGGGGCCGTACTCGTGTGCTTCAGTCTGATCGGCATTCGCCGGTCATCCTTATTGAGGTTCGGTCGACACAGGTCCAAAATGTGTGTTTAATTAGTTCAGTACTGCTGACCTCTTATTAGTGATCGATTTACTTTGAATGTATTAAAAATAAATAAAAAGTTAGAAGTAGATTAGCGTCAGTATGAAATAAAGTGAAACAAGCATCACAGACGTGGAGGCGATAGTATTCTAGTACCGATAATGCTTAATATTGTTTACAACTTTGAGTGTTTATTGAAAACTTGACTTTACTGTAAAAGTTGAACGTTACGCATTTCAAAACATGAGCAACGATAATGTTTTGGGATTCTCTTTGGGATTTCGTGTACAGTCTGGGAATTCTGAACCTATTGTCTTCGCATGTCTTCTCTGAAGGCGCCTGTACTCCTGACCTCGTCCACTAATGCCCTTGATCATTCACCCGCACCTCGTTATTCTTTCTTTCTTTTTTTGGTCGGTCCTTAAGCGCTATCGGAGCTCTCAGTATTAAGCGGCCGCTGTGTCAATATTAAAATATTTGTCACATTCCATTAAAATATCAACTCAATCAATCCATTCAATTAATTTTCGTGTTCTTTATGTAATTGTAGAAAATAAAGAACACGGAGTTGTGTGCCACGAGCTCATCCTGCAACCTCTGCTGCAGGTGTCGCTGAAGCCGTCGTTCCTGACGTGACCGAAGACTGTTCGCTGCCGCTCAGTCCCGACACGTCTGACGTGAAGGCGGACATGTGCGAAGAAGGGCACTTTACGTGCCACCCCTTCATGCCCTTCTTTGCCAAGTGAGGGCCTGGCGTCCGCTCTTGTGTTTAAATAATGTACTCGGGTCAGTTTGTACTCGTAGACTGCTCAGAAGTCGTCAGGTCAAAATTTGAAGTTATTATTATTTATTTTGGAAACTTTTACGAGGCCACCGATGAAACCGCTCTCCCTTAGTTTTTTTATAGTGTTGTAAATGAGTGACTTGCCATGTCAGTATCATTTGCCTGCAATATTCATTTCCGTAATTTAGTGTTGTTTCTAGACATTGATAGTAAAGTTGAAAATTTTGGCGAATATTTTCATATGCTTAAATTTAATGATGTTCTTCAGAGCGTATACCGTATTTAGTCATACATTTGTACAAATATTGTTTTTGGTTTATCGTTGCAATTGCAGGCGAGTACTCATCATCGTGGCTTAGCATAAAGCAGACAAATTTGAACATCTACTTAACATAAGATGAGAGCGTCAGCCGCATTGCTGGACCTGCGTGCGAGCGCTCCCTGCTCATTGGCCCCTGTCTTCATGCGGACGTGGTGCCGTGGGTGTCGCATGGCCACATTTGTGGCTATTGTATGCTGTGGAGACTGGCGTCCTCAGACGGAACTCGCTTAAGTTACCTCAGCGAGAGATAGACCTTAGGGAGTTCTAATTTTCCGTACCCACGTCACTTCTTTCAATTTTCATACTTTGTTTGCTCATTCTTTGTTTTCTGTTCTTCTTGTTTCCTTCTTCTTCATTTGTAACTTTCTATTTATACGTGTCTAGATGTATGTCCCTTGTATGCTTGAATGCCCCGTTTTGTATGGTCCGTACTAAACGGCCCGCTGCCTTCGCTCTCATCTCTCATTGGGTCACTTGTCATGGGGATTGGGTGCTTGCAACTAACTAAAAGTCTATTCTATATGCTATGGGTGTAGTTTTATGGTTGCTCACATCTTTTGTGTTCAATTATTTATTTGGCGTGGAGGAATGTACATGTTTTCCATTGACCTCCTGCTCCTATGTGACCTCCTTTGTACTTGTCTCATTCCGTGTGCGTGGGTTTCTTTTTTGGCTGGCAGTGTTAAAGTGCAAGAATTTCTCACCAATTACTTATGTCCCGGTCGTGTTTGTAGATGGAAACATGATCGTGATTACAAAATTTATGTACTTTACTGAAAATTATGTTGGTGGCCCAATGGATTCTTGAATTGTAGTGGTGTTTGGACCAGGCCCGGCAGCGGTGTGGGGGAGCTCGTGTGGTCCCTAGTGGGGGACGCGTGCCAGTCCCTCTTTGGGTTCAG
>VOMN01041346.1:0-10132 GCA_014899125.1 Orchestia grillus
GCTGTTCGTGACATAAGTACACTCCAAGCGTTCAAAAAAAATCTTGAATCATATTTCCCATCAAGATACTAAAGACGGTACTATTCAGATATAGCCTCATATCCTAAAAGACTGTTAAAAACCCTTCACGTTGTACGTCCGTAAAATAATTCAGTGCATGTTAATGAATGCATAGTCTTCATTAATTAACTTGACATAATTAAATTCCTAATTTTAAATCATGTTTATTTATTTTCTCCGCTCAATAAATTGGACTTGATGAGTCTTTTATCTGCTAAGTATAAATGCATTAGGATATTTACATGTATATGCACGCTTAGCATAAGGTCTTTTAGGATACCCTAAAAATCATATAACTTATTCAGGCCCACCATTGGCTATGTATATTGCAAATAATCAAAACTTGGAGTAAACACTTTTTCCCACTCAGAAATACATAATATCTACACTAATATACTATAAAAAAACAAAATCATATTCATTATATGATAATATCATCGATAACATCCATAACATACTAACAACCATGATAATTTGCATAATGTAACATCCTCTACAATATCCGTGATGACGTCCAGCATGCAAGTATTTACTTCGAAGCTAACTATAAGGGCGTACTGCAATGTTTGTTAAGCTATCTGTAGATACCAAAATAGTATTTCTCAATATTCAACTCTATTTTAAAAAGTTTCAATTGTTCCTTAAGGTTAATTCTACAATTATAATCTCATTTGTATGACTTCGAAGGTTCTGGCCACAGCCCCACTTCCGTTCTCACAAACTTTTAACGAAACTTTTGCTTCGTCACCGTCCGTGAAATTTTCTAGTTCTGCTCGATTATTTAGCTCAGCCTGATAACTTTCACCTTTCAGTTAGAGGTCTTCGGACACACCAAGTTTCTTATAATGACACTTCTTCTTTACTTCTCTCAATAATTACAAAAAAGTGCACGTAACACTTCCGGCATAAGTTATATCAAGCCCCCATTTTTAAAGTTTGGTCTCACCAGTAACATCAGCAGTTTAGCATTTCAAAAACTTTTGTTCTTATCATATGCCCTTCTAAGATACCGATGGCTGAGCTGAGAGATTCGTAAGAAACTCGTCATTCAGCCTTAAGTAGAATGAAATTAATTTTGAGAAACGTCTGAACTAATTTCGAAACAAACACGATGAGTAATAATCAACCATAGCATTATTATATTATCAATTCGGGAAATTCTCTTGCTACACTCACCCTTTTTTTCAAATGGTTCCATCATTGTACACAACATTCTAGAGCAATGTGGAAAATGACTAAGAACATTGAATAAAGTTAAATATTAGCGTGTAGTGTGAGCCTTTATTTGTGTTCTTCATATTTTCTGAAAACTCAGGCCTGCTCTGATGAAAATAAAAAAAATTCCTGAACATGAAAATGGAAAACACTCAATTGCAAAATATAAACAAAACCATATTTCGTGAAGTTGTGCTCACAGGAAGTAGATTTCCTAGCAATTTAACGAGATCAAATTGGCAGCTACTTTAATTTAAGGGAAGATTTTTCTGAGGAATATATTTTTGAGTTCTCTCACTTTCAGGTTGTGCCTCTTGGAGCGTCAGTTTATATTGACGCTTGGGAATAAATCTTTGAGACACCAGGACGAATTAAACAACTTCGTACGTGCCATACAGGCTCTTCATAAGCCTCGAATGCTACGGCACAAGCAACTTAAAACATTTTACCCAGAAAAACGAATATTTTGTTCTGAGAATAACTCTTTTGTTGACTCACTAAAGCTCCAAAAAATCCTTACTTTGTAGAGTAGAAACATATGTTATGTATGATGATTTTCACAGCACTTGAGAGAGATGCATGCACGGCATGTTTATTTTTCCAGCGAAATCCCGCTACAGCATGATGCCAGTCACGAGTTTCAAATCTTTGGATGATATCAAATAAGCGGGTGGACGTTGCATTCTCTAGTTTTGTAACTGTGGCGACTTTTTTTTCCAAATTTAATACTCTCAGTCGTGGGCATATAAATATTTTCCAAATTATGATATAAACTGTGCAAACAGGTCACCATGTAGGACTCAGAGGCTTAAGATCTGTAATGTGAAACACAGCGATTAAATGGAGAAGAACTTCATCAACTCAATGGTATCTTGTGGTCAACAACAATTTCTTCGCTGCCAAACGGTGTGGTGTGGAAGGAAAAATTATCAATAACTTCAGGGAACAACTTTGCAGTTCAGTAATATTTCCAATCAAGAAATTTTTAACTTTGAAATTCACCCCTCTGCTGGAGAAAAATTGGCTTCCCTTTTTTTTCAATTTGTACTCAGGGTTTCGAAAACTGTAATGAGAGAGCTTTGAATATTCTTGTTTTGTACTGTATGATTAACCACCTCTAGTTCTAGTGTAAAAAATTATTTTGCTACACTCAATTGTTTTTATCCAAACAAAAATCCAATTCGTTGACATGGCACGGAAGGTCGAGGTACGAAAAAAGCTATCGTTTCAACATCTCTAAGCTTTCAACTAAAATTTTTTCTAATATGAAGCATGATTTGAACGAAACATCGTGGTAGAAACCTCGTAGGTAACTCAAACTTCACTGCCCCTGAAAACTTGGTTTTATAGCACTCATTTGAATGTACTTCCCTCACCGATTAGAAGTTATTTCCCTAATTTGAAGTAATTCCGCCTCAAGATCCATCATTGAATAAGCGATCAAGAGGTTTTCTCTCGAAATTGTCGGCGCACCAAACCAGACGTTCGTTAATTTCTCTTTGAANTAATTTTTTCACTTTAGTAATCCGTCTCGTACAACTTACATACTTAGTAAAGCTGCAGTGTGTTATGCCTGAAGGAGGCTATTCGTTGTGGAGTTCAGCTTTTGAGGACAGGTAATCTGAGCCAGCTTGAATTTCTGAATGTACTTTAGCAAAATAATCTAACTATAAAAGTTAATCGGTATCTTAGAAGGGCATAAAATATAAAAATTTGCCACTTATTGCGTAGGCTCTTNAAACATCTCACCAGGAGCTTGCCTAGAATTCAAACGCAAGATTTATAGATTAACGAAGTTCATTCCACCAGGGTATGCATAGTTCTATACAACTCGGTCAAACCTGATTAACTTTGACGTTATGTTGCTGTTTCGATGCTTGAAGAAAAGGATATTTATAGAACGACTCTAATTTAAGCTGTAATAATGCCACCAGAACTTATTTTCGTTTCATTAACGCTCTGTGTCGGATGACTTTATTTTATTTAATTGGCTTGCAATTTTATTCTTCAGAACTACGTATAATTTGATACAGATTATTTCATTGCCAAGGAGCGATAAATTCTTTGTGCTTTTTCAGCATAAAATCAATGTTAGTTAAAATCGGCTCTCACCGTGAAATCGTTAATGAAGTAATAACACCAAACTTATTCAATTTTTAACCAAGTCATTACCTTAATTTTTTTATGTAGTTTTAGAAATTAGGTGAACGTCAAGCTTCATTGTACTCCCAAGTACAATCCTGTTGAAATGCTACGTATGTCGAAATATACTGTTTAAAAATCGACTGTTCACAACACTGTGAGCAGATCTAATGAACTTGGTACAGACAAAGGCTGTTCCAGAAGCGGATGCAAGCGTTCAGCTTGGCTTCTGATGGAAAGATGTTCATGAACGAGAAAATATTCAATCCTCAGAATGAAGAGGTATTAGGAAAGCAGCGTGAAGGCAAGCGAGAGGGCGTGAGAAATGTTTACTGCTGTTAAAAGACTTTTGTCATAGTTGGTGTCTGTTCTAATGTGGAAGTCTCCCCTCAATTTTGTTAAAGAGGGTACAATAGGGAATTCGAACTCGGTTATGGATGAGAATTGATTCCTGAGCTTGGTTTTCGTAAGTAGAAAAGCTTCACTCTTTGAATAACTGTAGCTTTTTTTTAAATCAAAGTATTTCTCCTCGGCCTTAGTCATTTAAAACTTTTGCAGAAACTCTTCATACTCACTTTAAGAAAACGACGAACAGCCTAATTTTGCTTTGATAAAAACGTAGTCGAAAGAACGCTATTGCCGACAAATTTTCCCTGAAATTGCTTCTCTAACTGAGGGAACAATAGTGTAAAATCTCCACATTCCAAGCAGGGTACATTATTTTCTGAAAAATTTCTCGACGTAACATATTCGGTCAAAATTTCCCGCCACTTGGCCCACTTTCTTCAAGGACTGGAGGGCGGATCCAGCCGTCTCAGCGTTGCGTCCAATGGCCAATTACGTTCCGAAAAGAATAAGACTTCCTCGCAACTGCAGCCGTCACAGGGCATCGTTTTCTGAACTCGGAATGTGAATTCCAATGTCACTTTTGAAGATGAATTCCTGTTTCGCTCCAACCTTCAAGTTCAGGTTTAAAAGAGCTGGCAGGAGTCGTACGATCACAGTTGGTGACGAAGCCTGAGCTCAGACGACCACGAGCTAAATTATTCGCTAGTTTAATCTTCGAAAACTTAAGATTCTCATCATCATGAACAAGGTTTGAGGCTCCCAATAGTAAATCTCAGTAGTAAGACGCGTGTCATTTNATTCTCATCATCATGAACAAGGTTTGAGGTTTTCAATGGGAAATCTTAGCATATAGACATCTGTCATTAGTTATTTAACCTGGTTTGCTTGATCGTTTATAATTTTTGAAATGCTGTCGCACAGTGATATAATATTTTGCAAACGGCAAATATAATTCAGTCTCAAAGTTCTAGTGGTAATAATACTTCTAGCAAAATGACATCGCGTAGAAATGAAATTGTTTGGAATGCAAAGCGTTCTAAGAAATTATATAAGGGTCTTGTCAAACGTCCAAAAACATCTATGCAAAAATTTTCCAAATATTTCTTCTTTCTGTTTGATTTTTTACCGCTATGTTGCACTATAGCAATTATTTTACTAATACAACATTAGCGAAAAGAGTTGGATTGGCAATTCATTCTTCCTACGCGAGACAAAAGAAAAAGGTTACTCCAACGACTATAAGTTGAAATTTTAGTTATTATATTATCGTGCTTTCTAAATTTTCAAGCTCTGTACTATCTATACCTTGATGTATTCTAATGAAATTATCATTTTACAAGCGATCTGTCTCAGTCAATGCAGAATTCAGTCATCTCTACTTGTTTGAGTTAAAAAGAAGAGAAATAGCAGTATAAATTAGAGTTCTAGTGGCAGCGTGCATAAATACTGTCGACTTCAATAAAATCAAGGTTAGACTTCGTGGCAATATTCCAGGAGCTCACATCCGATGAAGTTCAAGGAGAGTAATGGTGATGTTCGCACATAGTTGCTCATGTTGCGTTGCCTGCGGTGTGTTGAGAGCTAAGGTAGGAGTTACTAAAGCTTCAGCCTCTGAAGGAGCATCCCGACCACTTTCGTGATTTATGCAGGAGTGGCCACGCATTGTGAAATGGCTGACCCTTTAAGCCCAACAGGGACGCCTGAGTTTCAACTCAGTGTTTACTTGGTAGGTACGTCAAACCTACTAAACTACGAACCAGCTTGGAAATTTTTCATGTTCCCAGATCACAGAGATATAATTTTTTTCAGGTGACTGCCCTACTTCTGGTGGCCATGGCTGGTGCTGCCATCGCCCAGCGCTACAGCGCCCCCCGGGGGGGAGCTTTCGGAGGTTCGTCCTCTGGACCTGTGGTCCCCATCCTCCGCGACGACAGGAACGGTCCCGACAACGGCGTCTACGATTTCTGGTTCCAGACTGGGAATGGGATCGAGCGTAGGGAGCAGGGAGCTCCCACTGCACCCAATAACGCTGTTGAATCTCAAGGATCTTGGAGGTAAAGGACAATCCCGGGATGAATAGCATGTGTTTATAAAAAAATTTTTTCCTGTGTTTTCAAAATGCTATCATAACCGCAATCTATGAATTCATATGTGATGCATTTTATTGAAGTTCTCGAAGATAGTTTATTTTGAATGGGAGTAATCGCACTCAAGGAAAAATTTCCCAATACCGTAAAAAAAACTCGTAGAATTTAAGGTATTCTCGTGAAATGCCAATTGTATGCAGAGTCTACTCTGCAAATTGATTTATGTCTTCTGAAATGATGAAATGGGTTCAATTCGCAGTAACGATTTTTTCGTACGTTTGAAAAGAAAAATATGTTATCTTAGGTTAGCTTCATGCTAATCTAGGTACTAGAAGCGTCTCGCAACAATTCGAGAAATCTTGGGTAGAAGGCAGGCAGGAAGTTATTTTAGAAGAACAACCTTCTTGCCCTGTCCTTTCTAAGAAAAATATAATTGTTCGCACCCCCTGAAAGTAAAATACGAACTCAGTTTTTGTAAATGAAATTCATGAAATACTAATCTCTCGGCAGCTTCACTTTCCCTGACGGCACTCCGGCCAAGTTCAACTTCGTCGCTGACGAAAACGGCTACAGGCCCGAGTCTTCCCTCATCCCAACTCCTCCTCCTCTTCCTCGTCACGCCATCGAGCAAATCGAGTTCGCCAGGAGGAACCCTGGAAGTGGTCAATCTTCGGGCGGCAGCTCCTTCAACCGCCGCGGTCGCTACAACTAAACCCTATATCTTATGATGTCCACCTTAGCAAAAGAATTAACAAACCTACATAAAAATCACTAACGACCTGCGTATGACTTGTTGGGATGCTTGAAAGATCGCGTGGGTAAAATGTTAGTCCGTCGAGGGGATTCGCTAATGAAGAACTGGTAAAGTATTTTGACGTAGATTGCCGGGAGAAGTTTCTCTATTGAGGAAGGTCCATTTAGATTTTTGAATAATTTTTGAAAGAAGTTTGGAGTCACGAGTACGTAACTGGTTACAATATCGTGCCTAAGTTGTAAAAAACAGTTGAGTAATGGTCAGAACAGCACACAACAATTTCATTGTTTTATACCATGGAGAAGTGATATTTGGACTTGGAAATGAGTGGTTATAATTGTAAAATCTTTTACTAGTTCTAAGTACAAGAAAAATTTGACTTCTTGAGACTGAAATACTTGGAGCTTCGTTCTTTCAAGCTCTCTTATTGATAATGAAGATTGTTTGGACTCTAAACGTTCCACTAAGACATGAAATGTGCGAATGTGAACCCGAAAGGAGTTGAGCCCTGACATGAACATATTGTTGTTGGGGGAAAATAAAAAATAACTTATGACTGCAAATCTTGGTTTGATTTCCTTTTTCTCACGCATAAAAGGAAACCTTTGAACATGTTTTTGAAATAACAATAAATCAAATTTCAAAGGTCTGAAACAGCACGCAAGAATGATTCTAAATCATGACGCATGCGAGTTTGCGGATGGGCGACTGGCTGAAGATGTCAATGGGGAGGACAGAATTGCAGGGGCCGGCTCAGGCAGAGCGATGATCCCTTGCGTTGGGGCGCCACGAGGCCAACGATGTGGAAGAGCGTAGGACCTGCACTATTGTCCTAGTACAACTCAGGTGTTAAACTAAAAAAACTGGGAAGCCTCTTCATCTGTAGAACGCCGCAGTTTACTTTTACCTCCAAAGCTAACTAGAAGAATGATGCGGTAAATTTCGTTCACTCGTACGTAGAAATGGCTGCATTTTGCATCAGTCGGATATATCCATTTAAAATTGTTTCAATTTAGTAGCTTAGTCGCATCGTCCTGGGCTTTTCATCAACACGTCTGTACAAAGTTGCTTAAAACCTTGTTTTCTCAGTCATAGTTTCATCTAACCTTTAAATATGTTGATCTGCAAAAGATTACCTACACGTTAATCCTACAAGGCAGGATCATCCATACCATCTAAGTATATAATGTAAGTTGTAATCGTTACTTCACTGCAATTATATCCCTGAATGCAAACGTGTTTCTAATAACAAGCTTCGATTTAAGTGAGTAGATCAAACTTGCTAAAAACTCTTTGTTATGTTACTCCATATTTACTAAAAAATCATCAGCCTTTGAAATACCCTCGAATTTTTCTCTATATTTGATAAGTAGTCGTCATGAGATAAGTGCACTACATTTATAAAAGATTTTTCTCTTTTTTACTAGCCGTTTATTTTGTCATCATCGTACACAAAGCCTGATTGAATTGTACGAAGAAGCTGCAAGAAGGCTTTCGTTCCCAAACTGAAATCAAACTTAAGATTATAATGCACAATAAGTTAAAGAACAGATTATTGAAAAACATACGGATCAATATATGAGAAAATGTGGAAAAGTACCGTTAGAAGATGAACGTTAGCAAAACTACTGAACTATTTCCGCATTTTTTTTTTCATTTGACAGCTATTCGACTCATTCTGGAAAAACTCGCACTTTTTCACACCTTGACGAAAACAGAACTCCAAATCCTGTTTAGCTCCCCTGATGTTGGTGATGCTGAAAATTGTCTGTAAAAAATAATGCCGGTCCTTCCTTGTCGCGTTACTTCGAAATTCTTTCGGGTCCCTCAGGTTATGTACGTAATGAGAATCCTACGATTCAAAATCCCGGAACAGGACACACGCCAGAAGAAGAACGTTACTGTAGAATAAAAGCATGTAAAAATTTCAGGGGATCAATAAACGACTTGTAGATCAGTTTGTAGCTTTTTTAATCCTCCAAATGATGTTCGGAAATTGCAAGACTAAAAGATAAAAAACAATTTTGAGCCCCATTATACGCGCTTGAAGTCTTACCGCGCTGGAAAGGAATTGACCAACAGCTACACTATATTATTGAGCAACATTATTGAAAAGTAAATAATAATAATAATGAATTTTAGTTAGTACAACATATTTATGGCACTATGTGTTTTGCTGATGCAAGGAATTTCCACGTGGATGAAAGGGAAAGTTTAAACGAGGTAGAGTAGAATTATTTGCGAACGAGAACAAAATTGTGTTTCATCAAAACTAAAAGTTATGTGCAAAGTTTTTCTGGTAAGATAAACTTCGAAAGCAGAGTTTCATATTTTCAAAACTATGACGATTCTAATACCTGGCAGCCTCACATTTTGAGCATTTCTGAGAATATCAAAAATCTTCGTTGAGTAGACAATGTAGACAATTCAACCAAAACCTTCATTTGTTCTTGACTCTAGACTCTAGAGCATGATACGATTAACCCAAGAAACTTACAGACTCTGGAGTGTTGCCGAAAGAGGAAGATGAGCTTCTTTTGCTACATTGGTCACCGAAGTTACTTGAGGTCTTAACGCGACACCCTCGCACGAGGGATCTGAATTTGTTTCTGTGGATTTTTAAGGAGGAGTTACCGAGCCTCCATGTTTAGTTGCTTAGGAGTATACAGGCAGAGCACCTAAGTGGGATAATTTCGCATGGTAAGATGTTTAACAGAAGCATAAATTTAGATATCACACATTCCATTTGCAGCAGTCATTGTAGAAAATTCACATTGTGATTGAAAATTCAGTAAACAATTTACCTTACGAGCCCTACACAAACATTTTGTCTTAGCCTTGGATTTATTAGATACGTTAAACCTATCAAATTGGGAATAAATTCAGAAAAATATTTATACGCTCAGAAGTCAATGGATTATTCAAATAAAATAAAAAAAACGAACCTCAGACTCGTTTGCGTTTAACTGGAACGAGCCATTTAGTTGGACTCAAGTAGCTTGTTCCAAATAGGAGTGTCACCTGTACCTGTTTAACATCGTTTTCATATAGAAAACCATCGTTATTTGAAGCTGTATTACTGGCACCTCAAATCTATATGAGTAGGATAGGGATATAAAATCTCTAGAAAAAATATACTGGAATTATAACCATCCCAGAACTACTGATTATGAGGTTTAGGCACCGGTGTACACATTCTATCACAGAAATACTAATGAATTTTGTCGATCTAGCATTTCGTACTCTAGAAAAAAAAAAGAATGGGTGAATAACAACTCATTCGTTCGGTTCGGTTTGGCTATACCAGTATTTTGGTCACTTAGGAAAAATGTACTGTTTGTCCATAGTGCAAAAATCCAACAATGAAAATCATGAGGTCACATCTACAAGTAAATAAAAAATGTCTGTTCTTAAACATTTTAAAGTCGATAGATCCTCCGACGAGGTCCAATCATTGTTTTACGGTTCATGAGGGAGTTTGAATTGAAGATTTAAAAGTTAGGCATAGCCGCCACCTCTTTGGCCT
>VOMN01041351.1:0-16877 GCA_014899125.1 Orchestia grillus
GGAAGAGTTACTCTGTGGCAATCGAAGTTATTGTAATGTGTTGGTGGATTCAGCGGCACACGACGGCGGAGTCCATAGATATTACTGTTGTCTCCGCATACAAATTCTAAAACACCTTTCAAAGCACGGGCCTAACGCCCGAAGGGCGCGCTTCGCGCTCTCTCCAGGCCCTTCTTCCTCCGCGCTCCAAATTCAACTCCCCGATCTTCAGTCGCAAACCTTTCTTCTACGCTGGAATAGCCACGCCTATGTATCGGTTGGTCGCTCCCCCATTCGTGAATTTGGTCTGTTTGTCCTAAAATCTACTTCCGAGGTACGCCTCCAGCGGAACCCTCCACACCAATCGGTATCCCTGGTAACCCTTAAGTGTCCGACGTTCTGCCTATAGCTCTCTGATGAATGAGAAATTCCAGCGGTTGAGCCCTCGACCACTCTCGAGGACCTTTCTATCAAGCAATTTCCTTCGAGAAAAACAAACTCCACTTCACTCTGACATTTTTTTTAGATTTATGTGTTTGCTTTACGACCGAGAGCTTACTCGTGAGAGTGTGGTCAACGTCACTCGCAAAGCCCTTAAGTTGTTTCTGAAGTTGCTTTTCTAATTTTCTTTAACTAAGTTCCTTCCCCATAAATCCATATGTCTTCTCATATTCCTAATTTCACCACAGAAACACATCGCTACACATATATTTACAACATTTATGTAGGAAATATCCTCCTAACGAAATGGAAGCAAAACAATTTTAAAGGAAAATTTCACTACCTGGAATCTTTCTTACTGCTCTTGGTTCCTTCAGATGATTCTGCGTACGTGTACATACGAGCATACGCGTGCTGCAGACTGCCACGCTAGCTCTTCGAGCCCGGCGAGTCAGAGCTCGTTGAAGAGGCTATCATAGCAATCATAGGCAGCAATGAATTCAATAACAGTTATGGATTTCGAAACATTTTTCTAACGCCAAATGTTTTTCTGAAGATTTTGAATCAGTGTTACCCGTTGAAATCAAAATTATAATTCTGCTTATTGAAATTGCTTTGTTTCTAAAATGTGCTCGAATTATGGCACGAAATAGTATTCAAAAATAGTTCGATGATAGACTGTTTATTTGCTCCCAACATAAGATCATCTGTGAGATCCAATAGCATTTCTTGTTTTCGAATTTACATTTGTGTGACAGCTAATTTTGAACGAAAACCTAGCTCCAGAGTCTATACCTATATAGATTGATTCATCCAGTTTCTTTGAATGAATCAACGCGAAACTTCAGTTATGAGATTCATTCACCCATCAACAGATTGGACCATGGGAATTTTTGCGTGCGCTAGCATTTCAACTTCATCTTCCGTATCGAGCAACAGCATTACAACTCTGCCTTCGTTATATACGGAAATTTTGAGACAACAGATTTTCGAAATGCTTCTTCGACACTTTGAACGCTGTAGTAAACAAGTCCTCGATAATATTGAATTCTCTGAACGGCTTTCGCTTTGATCTCATGGAAGCGTGGACTCCAGGTAGCAACAACACTTGCACAGAAATTGGAATGAATGCCGTCGTGCTTGCTGCCCAATGAATTCCGCTCGTGTAAAACAGCAATAACACTTCTTGAGAAAGCTAGTTGTGATCAAATCAACCAGTATATTTCCTAAAAATCAATAAGTGTGTACATGTCGGATGCTGTTTGGTTATGAAAACAGGTTCAATGACTGGAAAAACAAAGCGATTATTGAGTTAACATATATTGTGCAGTTCTGTCATTTTCCGTGATGAAATAATCACTTTTTATATAATTATGTGCGCTTAAAAGTTCCTCAAGGTATAATGAAAATATGTTAGTTAATCTTGTTTCGACCATCCCAGTGTTTCTAGTATGTTAATGAGTGAAAGTGTGTTTTAAATTTCTTACTCTAAATAAGTTAGAATTTGAGGTTCGTTTCGCTGCATGGTTCGATAAAATTCATTAATAGTATCGAAGTTCAACTTCAAGTTAAACTTTAAAGAGTGCAATAAATAAAATTGCAAATTTGTCAAATTGCCCGTGAATTCTTACAAAAATTCAAATCACATTGTATTCAAATAATCATATCTTCAGAAAATTAAAATAGCTAACCTTCGAATAAATTTGAATGAGCAGCGATACCTGATTTCGTTCAAAATGATAAGTATTCATTGTGCCCCAGTCTAAAGTCTCTATGCAACTGGTAGTCTTGTTATAGATATTATAATTTAAATATTAGATATTATAATTTAATATTATAATTTAAATATCATTTAGGTATTATAATGTAAAAACTTTTCATTCATGACCTAAATCGAACGTGGGAATTTTCAGATATGATAAAAGCTTTCCCGCTAGTGACCAAATTAGCTGTAATGTTCCCTGTCCTGCATTGGAAATTAGGCAATTATAAATTCTTGCACCAGGGCAGCTTGGCGCTGAGGGAGGACAGCTTACACCAGGACAGCTTAGCGCTGAGGGAGGACAGCTTACACCAGGACAGCTTAGCGCTGGGGGAGGACAGCTTACACCAGGACAGCTTAGCGCTGGGGGAGGACAGCTTACACCAGGACAGCTTAGCGCTGGGGGAGGACAGCTTACACCAGGACAGCTTAGCGCTGGGGGAGGACAGCTTACACCAGGACAGCTTAGCGCTGGGGGAGGACAGCTTACACCAGGACAGCTTAGCGCTGGGGGAGGACAGCTTACACCAGGACAGCTTAGCGCTGGGGAAGGACAGCTTACACCAGGACAGCTTAGCGCTGTGGAGGAAGAATTAGACATATTTAGGTAGCCGTGTGATCCCATTCAAGTGCACGGGTAAAATTGCATGGCAGGAGCAATAAATGCTCCGGTAATGATACATCCTCGGCCATCGAAGTCACTACTCGTTTGTGAGATGATATGGAAGAGCTCATGGTCCTAGAGTCATAAAAATATGTTTAAATTCATAGATCTTATATAATTTCATCGAGAGTCAATCACACATACTTAACTTCAAATTAAAATATTTCAATTTCATATTGAAATAAACTACTTTCAAATAAACAAGTCAGGTATAATCAGTGTCACTCAAATTAAAAATACTTATGCGAAATGGATATTTGTGGTAAATATTACCTAATCCCTTTTGCAGTCGAGAACAAAATATCTGAATCAACTAAAAAATCACTAAAATTGGTTAACGGCTGCAAAAGGTTATAAGAAACGACATATTTCAAGAAATAAAAATTTTAATAAAAATGAAATAGACCATAAGATACGATTTGACCTGCTAGTAGATATTATTAGTGAGTTGCATTCCGAGGTGTACGGTAAATGTTTTGAATTAAATGCATAGGATATTTGTATGCATGATGGTATTAGTGATACAGGATATCCCTATTGAAAGGATTCTGTTTTTTTGAGAAATACCCATTATAACATTTCCAGGTGTATCTTGAAAATATCATGTAGAGATTTTTAGCAAGACTGCCTGTAACATTTTTATGGCTTCAACAATGTTTCTATTCACACTGACTTATAGTAAGCAGTTTGAATTCCCAGTATTGTGGTAAATTGTCTTTTATTTAATTTGAACTTGACTCCTTTTAATTCGAAATTGATTTATTTAAATGTTAAAGTTCAGAAGGTGTAGTTTCAAAAAAAAAATTCCTTAATGCCTTGAATGCAAAATATGTTCACCAAATGCAAAATAAATTATGTTCATGAATAACATATTACTACTATCAGAGAATATTTCCAAGCCTTGTTAATTTGATTTAAACTCATATCTCGCCTTCCGAATAATTTCGCTACATAAGTCTGTGAACAGAAGGTATATCAATTTCAGTTTACAAGCTCTATATTTTCTTGGAATCATTCCCCTTCTCTAGTTTTTAACCGTAATGTTCAAAACTACAATGGATCAAGTACTTAAGTATTTCCCTTCTCTAGTTTTTAACCGTAATGCTCAAAACTTCAATGGATCAAGTACTTAAATATTCATTAAGTACCAAATAATTTACATTTTTCGCTATGAGACGTGTGTCCGAGACCTTGGAAGAATTCCGAGTCCTACATTTTTTATGAGAACAAAAACAAATCGAAAACCTTCAAACAACAACGAAAATAGGAAAACATGGGGGTAAGTAAGTACTTGTATTTGCAACATAGCATTCAACTATATTAATATGTAAGTCACATAGCCCTTAGTTAGCTACAACCGCTCGCAGGCGATGCTTGGATGAAAAGAAGAGGGTTTTACAGAAGTCTATAGGTATTTTCTCACATTCTCCATGGCAGAATTGTTCCAACTCAGCCATATTTGATGGTTTCCTCATTCCAATTTGAATTTTTAAATGTTTCTAAATATTTTCAATTGGATGAAGATCTGGCTGCAGAGAAGGCCAGTCCAAACCCACGACCCTCTTACTCCGGAGCCACTCTGAAGTGTATTTTGACTTGTCATTGGGGTTGTTATCTTGTTGATAACACCCATTCAGTTCTTTTCATTCCGAACATCTGAACAGAGAGCATCAAATATTCAGACGAAATTTCTCTGTAATTAGTCGAATTCATGGTTCCTTTAATGATAGAGTCGTCCAAGGCCTGGAGAAGAACAAAAATATGAATGTTTTCACCATCGTGCGTCAGTGTGGACAGGGTGTTTCGTCGTTGCATGGAAGTACTGGATTTTCACCGAACAGTCCTATGGTAATTATTGACAAATAGATGGCTTTTTATCTTATCGGATCATATATTATCATCAAAATAGTCATATATTTCGTTGATAAGTGCATTTGAATTATGCAACCGAGATGCAACATATTCTATCAGTGGGACTTTTTGGGCAGTTCATTTTTTCAGGTTTTGGTGACGTACAATATTGCTAATGGTTTGTTGCGATACGTTCACCCACGCTGTTGACAAATGTTCTGCTATTTCTCGAGAAGATATCTGAGGGTCTTTCTTAACCATTGTAACAATTTTAGAGCGATCTTATTGTGATAGTTTACTTGGAGCACCCGATCTTGCTTTATTGACCACAATCCCTTCAGATTTCCATTTCTTCACAATGGCCTGTATAGTGCTAATAAAAATGGAGAATTTTTTAAAAATTTTCCTGTAACCGGTGCCATCCTTTGATTTCTTTATAAACATATTCATATAATTCACTTGAATACTGTGTTCTTTGGATTCTGTCATCGTGAAAAATCTGAGAATTTTTACTGGGACAGAGTCCGTTAACTCACTGAAAACCCGACCGGTCACTGTGCTATTCTAGACTACGTAGACTGCTTTGGAATTTGCTAGAAAACGGGAGAACAAAATTTGATTCATTTTCTACATGCTGGTGGCACTGAATTGAGTCATTCGAGGATTTTGAAACTTTGGTACCGATACCTTTTTTGACACCCTTTATTTTTATTTCAATTGTTAATTGAATATTATTAAATAAATTCTTGTTCACAAAATATTACCTGATGTGTTTGATTTTATCCTTTCTTACGTAGGACTCACAATTCTCCAAGGTTTTCCAAAGTATGGTTAATAGCAAAAAATGCGAAATATTTGGTACGTTACAAATACTTATTCGACACATTGTATTACTTCATATACAACTAAAAAATTATTTTTTATGGTAATTAGTAATTGAAATCTTATTTATTTACTGAATATCACCATCAAATCCAATAGAAAGGCCTATAACTTTAGGCCCCTTCCTCTAAAGGCAAATTTCTTTCTTCAAGGACATTTAAGAAGTTCCCCAAATTGAAGGATTGTACTTCGGCTAAACTTATTTTGTGATCACTACCGAATTTTTTCATACATTATTAATGAAATCGTTGATATAACTGGCGGGAGTCAGTCATTAACGAAAGAAAAATGAGCCGGAAGCTCGAAGGAACTGAAGAAAATACACTGGTAGATCTGTATAATATTTACAATTTAAATTTTTTACCTTAATTATTATAGTTAAAATCTACTAAGATACAGGTGGAAATTCGTCTTAAATCCATCGAGATTTTAAAGCGGAAAATGTTTCAACAAATTTTGCGGATTGCACTTATCTCTCGCTGGCTCACCCTGTTCCATAACTCAACGATTCCGACAGTTTAGTGTAGCAGATATGCAGCGGGCCCGCGAATAACAGCCTAGTACTTCAGAATAACTGCCAGTTTACCGAGTAATTGAGAGGGGCTCAATGGTCCTGTTATCCTAGAGAAACTGAATTTAATCAAGTCTTCCTTTGAAGTTAGGAATGCGATGCTCCTTTCATGGCTCTGAAACGGATACTGTATTCTACTCAGGCCCTGCGCCGTCCCTTGTGATTCTCGTAACTTTTAGCAGTCAGACCAATAACGTAGTTTCCTCTTACATTTAAATAAATTCTGTAGCTCTATGAAGCCCAAATCTATTTATTACCTAATGCTTCATTCTTGAGTTCAAATATGGTCTCACATTCGTCTCCGAGAAACTTTTCACAAAGTGGCTTCAATTAGAGTATGCTGGCGACGCAATCTTGTCATATTTCAGGCTTGGGATGCAATCAAGTGTGTGCTCCCACACTTTCCTAAATCTTCAGGAGCTTTCGTTCTTATCTTGCGAGCTCCTCTCCAGCTTAATTACGCGGCAAACCGAAAATAGCCTGCGTTGTTCGTAGGCACCTTTTATGAGTCACTTCGAACTTGTTGATCGTTTATGAGACTTCGTGTTTGAAGCTCAATTTTTTGCGCTGTTTTCGTGTCGATTTATTCTTATCGGTATATTTTTAGACATGTTATTGAGTAATACAAACCAACTCTTGGGCGGAAAAACGCGCTAGTTTTTCGATAATTAATGAGTAATTAGTTTTGTTCGTTGTGTGAGGTGAACCTCGGAGTGTAGGTACCAGTGAACCAGAAGAAAAAAATTAAATTTGAATTAATTTTTGTATTTCTGGATGATAATACTCGTGCTAGATTAAAATTACCTCGATCGAATGATATTATGAATTTTTTAACATCTATATTGTTGAGCACATACTTGAAGCCACAATATTATTACATATCCTGACGAATATTATCTACTTCAGATTTGAAAGAAGACAAAACAAAGGGCCATTAACAAATCTGTTTATAAATCAAAGTCAACAATTTAAAAATATTGATGTAATACGAATTAAAGATTAAGGTATACAAAACCTTATCTCATGGTCGTTCATTGAGTATGAGAAAAGTAGTATGCATTTGAATTCGTAAGCATGAACTGGAAAATTTATTCCATCGAAGCATGGTTTGTACAATATTGGAGTATTTTCTAATTATGCTTTAAATCATCTTAGGGTAAATAACTCAGGGTAGATTAAACCTGTGATATTTTGCACAAAACAAAATACAGCGTACTTGTACGCAATGCAGAATACCACGGCCGTTAAGACTTGAGTACTAAAGTACGATGTGCGTCACTAACGAGTATTTCGATGCTACGAGGCATGTCCAGAACCTGAGAGGTCCGAGCTTCTGAAGCTCAAAGGAAATTTGGCAAGTAAACTTGGCCGCTCTGCGTTCAAGGCAATGAATTGAGCGTAGAATGTTGGATGGAAACTCGCGTTATGGGGCAGTTTTGAAATGAGTACCTCAATTTTGAACCCAGCCAGCTGCGAGCTGAAGAGCGTAATCTGGTTTCTTCTTGCGAAGGCTAACGCTCAGTTCCTGATTCGTACTTAGGCGGTGGTGGTTCACTAATTCCCTGAGACGGGAAGGTAGCCAATGTGGTGGCGACATCCCTCCTCGTCATCAGTGAAAAATTCAAAACCATTCCTTCTGGTCTGTAAAAACAGGACCTCTGTCTTTCTCCTCACTGAATTTACCCCTCAAGGGATTCCCTTCAATGAATTTGCGCTCCAGTGGAAACAATTAGTGCAGCTCTTCAGAGTAAAACCTTCAAAAACTACGGAGGGCGATACAGAACAAAAGAAGGGGAGTGTTAATCAACGAAAGGATTGTGTTTTTTGCGTGACAATCCACGTTCCCACACAGCTAACCCGACGAAGGGACTTTTTGTCTCGTTTGGTAGGGATGTCACCAAGCAGCCCGCTCGGTCAAAGCCCTGATCTTACATTTTCATACTTTTATCTTAACACCTTTCTGAAGTCGTTTGCAGGTGGAAAAAAATTTCCGACTCAGTGCTGTCAAACAATTAGCCAAAGAAACGGCGGAAAAAGTTTCTTGACGAAAGTATGATGAAACCCATCATTCGTCTCCCAATGTGCAGTGACAAAAGAGCAACTACATCGAAAAATATTGTTTAATGTATATTCATGAACTCGTAAATTTTTTGAAAAATATATTGCTTCTTTGATTTTAAAAATTGGAATATTTTTACATTCCGGACATCCCTCGTAGATAAGGATTACTAACTTAATATGAGAAGACGCTTCCATGACAAAAGTTAGTTACATGCTACTAATGGAGTGCAGAACCTCCACTGGCACGAATAATGACCGCTATTGTGTGGAGTTCACAAGTGTTTTAATGTACATCTGGTTGACTTTAAACCACTCTTGAATTTATCCAAGCGGCCTCAATACATGGACAATCTTCAAGACGCCTAATTTGTCTTTGTAGGTGGTCCCCACATTTTCCATTGGGTTCATGTCTGGGGATTTAGCTAACAACTCAAAATGCCTGACATACCCTGAATGAGTATCATGGCAATTTATGACAGTCTAGCACGATGCACGAGGCAGTGGTCATCCTGGAAGATAGGCAAAGTAACATGGCTTTTTCATTCAGATATTATGCAAATGGCAAACATGGTTATCTACTAGCTCAATGTAGCCATGCTGGTTTAGTTTGACGCATGCCTCAACCAAAGGATCAACTGCTGTATATTCGAAACAGTCCCAGAACATGACAAGCCTTCCTCCTCCATGAATAGCCCCTTGCACAAAGGCTTCGTTGAAGGCTTCATGAGGTTTTCGATGGACACGACGGCCGGCATCATTGCCATAGAGGCAGAGTAATGATTCATCTGACCACATGACACTTGTCCACTCCTCTACAGTCCAATGTTCGTGTGTTTTAACCCAGTTTAAACGAGTTGTCTTGTGGGCAGAAGTTAAAATTTATTCTTTGCTCAAAACCACCAATGCATGTAGTTCCCTACGAAGAGTTCGTTCAGAAGTAGTAGGAAAGGGCCATCACTGACGTTACGCAGCAGTTCCATCCTTGACACAAAGGGATTCTTGTCAACCATTTAGGACAAGAATCCCTCAGACTTTTCTTCCGAGCACCATTTTGCCCTGAACTACCGTATGTACCGGATAGTTTGCATTATTGGTAGACCTGCATAACAGTACGGCATAAAACACCAGCAGATTCGGCTACTTTCTCCAATGGGTGTCTCTTAGCCCGACCTAATGCAATAGGCCCTTTATACCATCCCGAGACCTCTTGCTTTCTTTTCATCGTTGTGGAGCAACTAAGGAACAAGTCTATACCCTGCCAGCCATTAATGAAGTCTGATGCCTGTTCAGTATTTACATATAACCTAAACTTCGGTCAAATTTTCGAAAACCTATTGATGAGCGTAGTAAATAACTGGAACTGGAATAAAATGTGTGATTAATTTCTTGTCCTGAAAGCTAATTTGGCTTGTAAGTGCAGATGTTTTCGAGAATTATAAGAGCTAGAGTACGGAAATATTTTACCTGATTCCGATAATTTACTTGAAAACCAAAGTGTTAACTTTAATTGGTTTTAAGTAGCGACTGGGCTGCTGCAGCGAACGCATCTATGAGTCTAACCAGCACCCAGTGAGCCTGTTATCGCAACCTGATTGTCAGACGCTAATCGTTCTAAGAGGCGGTGAAGGCACACCCATGTAAAATCTTAAAACTTAGGTCAGAATCAGTTCAGAATTGGAGTGATTAAACTTAAATATACAAAGTGCGTTTTTCTCATTTGAGACGTGAAGTCTTTGAACTACTCGCTTACAAACATATACTTAATATTGTGAACTTATTATACGACTATCATTAAAATTTTACGTTGAGTATGTCGGGCAATGTGTGCGGTGTCAATGACAGTAAAATATTTTTATCAACAATGTGAATGAAAATCCTTAAAATTGACTCATACTGTATTATGTGAATAAATGGGTCGTGGTCAAATCACGCGAAGTACAGAGAGTACGATAGTTAGAAAGTCAAGCTATTTACTGGGGGTAACAAATATATTTCGTCGTTTACATTAACAGACGTCCACGTACAAGAAGTATTCTTACCCAAATGCTGGGTAAGAAATAATAATAATAATAAATACGCATTTCGATGTTTTAGGCGTGTACTTTGCCAAATTTTCAAGAAACGAAGCAAAAAACACGAGTAAAACATGTTCCTTCAATTGTTGAAGCCACTCAAAATATCACAATTGACTCGTAAGTTCTTATTCAAATTCTCCGGCAGTGCACATTCGAAGGGTAATGTTACAGTCGTACCTATTGTAAAAGCATTGCAAGAGTGAGGCTTTAATTGACAAGCTATACTGAAAAAATTGCGTTCGATGTTTAACATAAGATATAATATCGACAATATTTCATTTATCACACACAATCAGTTAGATGAACAAGCGAGAATCCTGGAGTTTGAGGAAGCGTTCAGATTTCAACTCCAGTAATAAAAGAAATGTATGGAGAACTTCATGATGACAAGCCTCATAAGCCTCATTTTAATATGGCTATTCCTCCCTTAATTCCTACTCATTCATATGAGGCAAGGTTTCTCGTCTTGTTAATACACCGGCTGTACGATTAGATTTAAAGAAATACAGCCCATTTTTCCATTGTATGTAATAATTAATAGGTCTTCCGGATCTTTAGCAATATATTCGTCCAAACTGAAAATATATTCTAGAGCTCAATTTTAATCAGTGTTGATCTTTTGGTCGAGCGTGTAATTTTCAGTCAAGAGCTTTGCTTTGAAGTAACACTACATTGAGTACGCGTTACCTAGGCTTCAGAGCAGGCGCGCGTACACCTAACTTTTTATTATAGACCCTACAAGACTGTAAGACCGCTGCGTAAAAATGATAAGTAACATAAAGTGAAGAAGCAAATGGCCTCACACCCACGATGGAGTATTATTGAAATTATCAATTAAATAACAATTGTATTGATTTGAAAATTCATCACAGGAACAAAAATTGAATATTAAAACTAAAACAGGGATGCTATAACATAGGAATATGAAATTATAATTTTGATACACTATATTTGAAAGTGTTCATATCCACTTATCGTTTCAAAGCGTCAACTAACATCTTCACATTTATGAGCTCTGCGATAATTTCATCAGAACCAAGGCTGCGAAGAATAACGAGCCGTTATAGAATATGGTCAAAAAACTGGGCGTCTACAAACATCGATGATAGGGCTATCTATAACTAAGCTGTATAAGTATATAGATAATTGCATATACATACAAAATTACATGTACTGATCAAATTAGCATTTTCTTGATTTCTCGTTTGATGTAAGCGACAAAATATGACTGTACAAAGCATTGAGATCGGGACTATAGATGGAGACCTTTCGATTTTGGCTTCAGGCCAGAAGTCGACCTTTCCCACATCCTGTCCGAGCTGTGGGACATGGCGCTCAGCATCCCGTCTGAGGTGTGGGACATGGCGCTCAGCATCCCGTCTGAGGTGGGGTACGTGGCGCTCAGCATCCCGTCTGAGGTGGGGTACATGGCGCTCAGCATCCTGTCTGAGCTGTGGGACATGGCGCACAACATCTATTCGAAAGGCCCTAGCGTTGTATCAGGCCTACGAATAAATGTCATCTATGAAAGAGAGGTGAACAATAGCATCGGAAGATTGTTCTCGAGGGATTGATGAAAATAGGAACCTTACCACTGTGTTTGGAAGGGAAAATAATTACCATTGTCTCAGGAGGTTTGATCATTTTCTAATGTCTGATCGGCATGTAGAAAGGACTAATACATTTGTGTTTGTACAACAGAATTTTTCTGACTCTGCTTGAAAATCTTTTAGCGAGGTACGGCTGTAGTTCTGTGTTAATAAGATATTTAATAATTAAAACTTTCTACAAAATCAATCTGCATAATTTTTACTGTAAATGAAAGAAATTGAGCTAGGATAAAAAGAGTGACTTCCTGTGACTCTGTTGTAATAAAAAGGGTGAAACTTAATTTTCGACTTCATCATGGGATTAATTTTGACGACTGCGAATCTGAAGCTTTCATTTGAGTCAAGCAACAACAAGTCGAACTTTTTCTACACTCATTTTGAGATGCCTAAAACTAAACCAAAGTTTATTTTCAATTTTTGAAACTGAACCATATCGTATCACCTCCCAAATTTCCCAGAATGGCCTACCTGCATTTACTGTCATGCAAGTATGCTCTCATTTTCAACACATCCCTTAGACTTAAAAGTGCTTTTCTCACATCTATCCGGTCGTTTTGACAGGCCTGACTCACAACGTGTTTCGTCATTCCAAAATATTCATGAATTTTCCGTGTCATTCCTCATTTGTTATATGTTTCTTCTATCCCCTTAATTTTAGAGTAAGTTTTATTTAATGTTTATATGCTACAAAAACTCTCATCGGAAGCGATGTACATTAAAAGTTTAAAAGCTCCCAAGCAAATCCCTGCTTATTTTCAGTAGAGCTTTTGCTAGCGTTTGCGTTCATTCCATTGAGAAAGAATGTTTGACGAATGTGTAACTGCTGCAATTAATGAAGTCTTTCTAGTACTTCTCTGTCTCAGAGTGCCTAAATTGCGTTCAATTTTGTTTTATTAACCCCTACCAGTTCGAAGAAAATCCAGATCATAGTTTGTTAAAAGTAACAATGGCGATACGGCGAAAATAAAAAAATTGCTTTGCGTCTTTTCTATTCCCAGTGGCACCACGAGGAAAAATTTCAGTCTTTCTGTACTCGCGAGCTCACGATGCTACCATGAATTCTTATTGTGATAGATAGTTTCCCGCTGGCAAATTTGTGCGCAAATTCGATTGCTGACCGAAATTGAGGACGTTCGCGCTGCGATATTTCACCTCACCTGTGGGGATGCTGGACTGAAACTTTTCTCATCACAATTTGTGCTTCATTCGGAATAGAGTACAAAGCTACACGTGTTCTTTAATGTATGATAATAAGGATCAAATAAAATAAAAAGATGGTTGTTAATCCTTTTTGAGAAGAAGACATAGGACTTCTTTATTTTTTGTCGAAATAAGTTGGTATAGATTTGTCAGACCATTGGCACATACATAGGCTCATGTACATATAATGCTTACTCGCAGTCAACTTAGCTTCTCAGGAGACCCTGCTTGAAATAATTTGCCACGAGGAACGAGTTCCTCACTGGTTTACCCGTGTTGCATCGTAGTGGCTACGCTCAACCAAGCGTCTCTCCGTAATTCAGACAGGAGAGAGGAGAACCAAACTCTATCATTGTGTTTTGCCAAAGGCTGACTGGTCCCTAGTTATTTCCTTTATTGTATAGTACATACTCAGTAGTATTAAATTCTATCGTGCTTCAACCGTAGTTTGTTCCTGTTCATGGCACCCCAATTATAGTTAGTTCTATCTCAATGTACTTAACAGTAAAGATACTTCTGTTGTACCTCAACTGTAAAACTTGGTCCTGTTTTAGTTTCAACTATAAAGTTTAATGACGTAATTGAACGTTACTGAAAGCTTGCAGTAGAATCGTGTGTTACCTAATATTACTACCCCTCCAGAAATTCATTTATTACCGATTTAGGTCTCGGTTTAGGACAAATATGCCTCATATCATGCGGACAGAGGTTATATCATTAGAGTCAGTAAAAACTCTCATCAGAAGCGATGTACATTAAAAGTTATAAGCTCCCAAGCAAATCCCTGCTTATCTTCAGTAGCTGGAATAAACTACAAAGTCACACAAATTACAAAACGAGAAAAATTAATAAAACATAGATCATTTGTATGATACGTGAAAGTCCTACTCTAAAATATTGAGGTTCAGGGGCGAGACGGCTTTATCCGATATGAATATGAATATGACTTGGTGAATACCCATACTCTCTCCGAGTCGGGCATTATACGTGCATATGGCCGATGCTGATGATTTAAAAGTTTTCTCACTTATTGAATGCTAAATTGCAAAGGAGTGTTCTCTAATGCCATTTTGTAAGCGATCCAAAGACACCCAACAAGTACGAATAGAAACAAAGTACTGCGAGGATTGTGTTCATTTAATGTTTCGCTGGAATAGATATTCACGGTAAAAAAATAGATGAATATTCAAGCACAAGTACTTAATTGAGAAAAGTGATGTTAGTTTCGCTGGTCGGCAAGTACCAGCGCGGTGTTGAACGACAAGTAACAGCGCAGTGTTGAGGGGCAAGTAATAGCGCAGTGTTGAGCGGAAAGTAACAGCGCAGTGTTGAGCAGCAAGTAGCAGCGCTGTGTTGACCGGCAAGTAGCAGCGCTGTGTAGAGCGACACGTAACATCGCAGTGTTGAGCGGCAAGTAACATCGCAGTGTTGAGCGGCAAGTAACAGCGCAGTGTTGAGCGGCAAGTAACAGCGCAGTGTTGAGCGACAAGTAACAGCGTAGTGTTGAGCGGCAAGTAACAGCGCAGTGTTGAGCGGGATGGAGGAGCGCAATATTTAAGAATAACATTTTTTTTGGATGAATGGTTATCCAGGTTCTGTACATATCACGACCTGCTTGTGTAACTCAGTAGTACATATATGATAAAAACTTTCTAACATAATTTAAGGGGCTCATTTAAAAACACTTTACCAGTTCCTTCCTGTTTTACGGCATGTTATGTGTGAATTACATTAGTTCATCGAGAATATTTTAATGCCGAGCCACAAAATTAAACAATACAGCATTGAGTACAATTAATTTGTTGCAGCTCATTCTCTCTTGCTGCCAACGTTAGCAGCCAGAGAAGCAGAGTAGCAGGACTCTCAGCTGACGTGACCCACTCAGACTACGCACGCCCTCAGTCACGTGGCCAGGCCACGTTGTGTCGTGCATCTTTCTAGCTACGGAAGGCTAAACAGTCGCGCAGTTTCTAATGCAGTGAGGCTTATTATTCCTCCGATTTTCAAGTTCTTCACTGCTACGTGGAAGTGAAGCAAGAGGAATACTAATTTTTTTCGATAATATGCACTGACTACACCGTTCTCCAGTTAGATCAGCGGTAATTTTATTCTGATTACTAGAAGAGTAGAATATTTGCATATGTACTATCTTCTTGAACCTAGTTGAATGTGTACCATAATTAGGAATGAGCACTGTAATTACGATGATAAACGTGAGTGTACGTCAGGGACTGTTGGTAATGACATCGTCAAATCAATCAGAAAAAATAGTAGAACTTTATTTTTGCATTTTGAGAAAGATAACCCCATGGTAAACAAAGCCAATATGTCACAAACGCTAAAAAATTGCATGATATTCCTCTTCGTGCTCAGATGTATCTTTGCGAACAGTATTCCGCATAATGGATATACAATATTCAAGATTCTACTCAAATTATGCTAGAATTAATAGCTACCGAAATATCATCGAAACTCTTCAGTCATTGGTTAACCCTTATCTGTATTGAAATGTACTTGATTGTGTGGATGCATTATACATATGAAGACATTATTACTCACAAATTTACTTCTCATACGCTGCTTTTACCTTTGTGTATGTTTTCCACGTTAAAAGCTTGTAATAATATATTATTTAAAATTCAATTTTGAGAAAAATTTTGGCAGGACAGTTACATGATAATAAAGAATTATCAGCATTCTATATTGCATACGCTAAAAATAATGATCACCTGATTCAGGTTTTCAATGGAGAATAGAATGTTACAGAGTTATGAAGGAATAACTCGAGTTCTCGTATTGTAGAAATATGTTGAAAGTGATGGTAAAAAGGAACGGGAGACACGATAGGGAAGAGGCTCAGCGTAACAATTAGAGAAAGGAAGACAAAATGATAACTAAAACACCAAAAACCCATTATCTGATAACAGGTTGATCAATATTGCGTTTTACACATGGAAAATCAACTCGCAATATTTTAGCAGAGTGTCTGCATCATTTGCAGCATATGCTCAACATTGGTGCCGCTAAAACCGAAACCGATCGGCGAGTTTGCTAAACATTTTAAGTTCTTTTCAATGTTCTACACCTGCACACTGGTAGAAGAGTTTTACGGATATTTTTCATGACCGCTCGTTTCCTATTCGCTGGCCTCCTTAGATTTAAGTCCTCCATTGATCGAAGCTGATCTAACTTTCACGCGATTATAACTTACATCGGGAATAAGAGGCGCGTTGGCCAGGAATCAGTAATTGGTCTCGTAAGTAAGTGGCTATGAATTAGTAAGTATTACATGCACGACGTGTTTGTGCAGGAATAAAACTCATCGAGAAATTTTAGTTCCAGCTCACCGGGCTTAAGAGCTTGCCGTAGAAATGAATTTTGAAGTCGCTCTTGTGAACATGAATGGCATTAACACCAGGAATTACCAAGATTGAACTTTCCAGTGAAGAAAAAGCAAACTAAAACATCTTCAGAAACTGTTCATTACCTTGAAGATTGGTATTCCAAGTATCAGAGGCGGTCAAACATAGTGGACATGACAGCAAAGTTCTATCGGAAGCACACGACCTTTTGCTTTGTTTCAGTTCAATCGCTAAGTTATCTTTAAAAGAGTTTTGCCCGATTGTTGTTGGCGCAGGTATGAACGCCACTTCCAATCCGCCCAGAAATGATTCAATGACAGCTTCCAGGAGGAAGTTGTAGTGTTATGAACTTATTATATACGCTGTATTTCTAGGCAGGCGAAATGTCGCACTGAAAGTCGTTACGAGCTTTCTCACGA
>VOMN01041374.1:0-13789 GCA_014899125.1 Orchestia grillus
GTTACCACGGCCGTTTACTGGCCATTCTGCATAGAGTCGCCTGCGAAGAAGAGAGAATTAAGGACCATCGTTGACGTTGCGCAGGAGACTTCATACCTTGCCAGCTCTGAATAAAGACCGAAGCTAGTTCAGTATTGGCATATATTTTAAATTTCGGTCACAGCTATGAAAACCGATTGATGAATGTAGTAAATAACTGGAGCTCCATAAACAATCGATAACTAATTTCTTTTCTGAGGAGCTTATATTGAACAAAATAACATTTCTATCTGGTCTGCATGCAGTTTTTGTTTTTCATACAATTTGATGATAAAAAGTAGCTAACTTTTAAACATAGGAACATTTCCTCTGTGGCATCAATTTCGGGATGCATGTGCCTCTCATTTTTCCCATTTTCATTCGCACCTGCAAAGTTTTTGAATGCGTGTTTCGTATGGCCCACATTCATGGGCAGTTAGTAGCGTTTACCTGCGCTCCCAATATTAGTGCGTGCAGCTTACCTGACTGTTCTCGAAGTCTCCCCTACCACCGAGACTCGTGACGTCACTCGTCCGTGACGTCCTGTGTACACATGAGCCAAATATACAAATATCTGAGCAGGCTAAACGTATGACTCTCGTACCTGGCGCGAAATATCAATTCTTAGACATAGGTCACGCGTATTTTCATTCGTATTATAAGCCGATATTTTTAGAGCGAATTATCGTGCATAGTTGTATTAGTCGGAAGATATAAGGGGAGATGCGACGCTGTTCAATTGGTTTTCAATTCCAACTTTTACTGATGAACGTCGAGAGATGAGATTTTTGCGTGAAGAACACTCATGGTAAATTAGGGAATGAAATCAAGTAAAATTCTTCCGCAGAAAACGAGTCCCGTTTTTGACGCAGTGATGCATCCCTGGTTGGACCTCAAATCCGATGATGACATCACATGAGTTGTGTGTGTCGGTGAGGAAAGAAGCAGACTGCAGCCCACGATAGGAATTGCTGATGCGATCGTTGATCACACTATTACGTTTGTATGTTAGACGGGACAGAGTACGTTGATGATATTGCAGGCCTCGTAAAGTTTATTGTTAAAATACGAATAAATCCTTCATGGTATATTGAACTTCAATGCAATTTGTTTGTAAGAAGTAATTTGACATTAGCCCTGGCTGTGAGCATCGTGCAGCATCATTCGTCACAGTTCTATGAATAATTGACTTCTTCGTAGGCGAACTTTGACAAATCACAACTGTATTGATGTTTAGCTAAAAAATATAAGGAAAATTTACGATATTACGCTCGTGAGTACAGAGACGGCAGGAGCTACAGAATAAGATGAGGGGAGGGGCAAGAGAAATGACGTATGAGAAAACATGTTGAGTTCATACCTTGACCAACGTTAACCAGTAAAAGATGAAAAATTTTATTTCTTAAGTTGAACATAATTACATGGCGAGATATATTTACGAAACAATTAGTAGAAGTGAGGTGTAGATATGACGATAATATTACTTAACATTTGTTGAAAAATTGCGAAGAACTCTCAAGCTGAATGAACTTCAATTCTTGCAACCTTGAAGATCTATGAGACTGATTTTTTATCATCATGCTCTAAAATGGACATCGGGTCCACAAATCAAATTATCTCGGGCCCGAGATAATTCTTATCGAAGGGCTTCTCAAGATAAGGCCCTGTCGTCATTTACTTACATATTTTGTTTGTAAATGTAGACTTCTAAGTTTTAATTTTCCCCTTACTCATTTGAGCGACAATCTTTACGGCGTGATAACAAGTCTGGACAATAAAATTATATTGATACTCGAAAAAATTACATTAATGGGGCTTGAGATAGGTACAGGCAAGTAAGAATGTTTCGTACTAGAGAAACCCTATGATGTAGTACTTGTATAAGAAATGCATGGTGGTTATCGAGGAGCAATAATTATGCGAATAATTTAAGTTCTGTCCCCATTTTAGATACGCTTTTTAGAGCGAGAATTGAAACATAACAACTTTTTTTAACAATTATGTCAAGAAATAAATATTTATAAGTGAAATAAAATAAATTTTCCTCTTTTTCTTCTAATTTATTCTGCATTGGATTAACCCTTTTGCTTCGGTAATTGAATACTACAATTTTCGGTACAACAATGGCGCTCTCCTCTTGTAGTACATAAATACGGTGATAAGCTACCACGGTTCAGTGGTCCCAATTGCGGTTTTGCTTTGATGAAAGGATGTTTACTGCAAATGCCAGGAAATCAGTACGCACCATTAACAAAATAAGAAATACCATTTTGAGTTTGAAGCGCCAGATTTACAGTAGGTCGACTGCACTGGGGATGCGCCGTCAGGACAGTCCTAATTGCATGCAGAGTCGAGTTGTTATTTTCAAGTTACGCGGAAAACTATTCGGGTTCCTGACATGCGAACATAGGACAATTGTGCTTGATGTTCTGCAGGTCGCCAACAAAGTTGAGTCCTTGAGTTACTAAGTTCTGATGTTGTTCAGAAAGTAACACAATTGCATTCAGAAACGCATGATTGCAGTAGAGTTGAGTCGTATTTCTTGGTGCTAAACTTGACTTGTTTAATGGTACTGCTCGTAATTTACCATGGCGTTTACATTACATATGTCCTACCCTGCTTTAGACAGCATTTAATCTAAGAATTAATATTTTTTTACTTGAATCACGAAGAATCATCAGTAAAGTGATCTTCAGGCTTTCTATGCTTTGAGTCAATTTAGGTACGAGGAAAGTACGTATAATATTCACGGAAGCAAATATTGCTCAGTACTCTCGTTCTCTAAAGTCTAGTCCATACAAATCGTCAAGTCCTCGCACGTGCCTGGAAACTTTTAAATAAATTTCTCTCTTAAACGTGAGGTGATTTCTGAGTCCCCATATCAACTGCGATTCAGAGCACACTTGCATAACTTGAAAAAAATAAAGATACTGAATTACTAATGACTCACAAAATAAAGAATATTTATTTTCACTGACTACTAACCAAATGCACATTCCTGATCATCATAATTTTTAAGACGCTATTATAAAATAATGAATCATAGAAATGACTCGTCATTTTATAGCGGGACAGTGCGCACGAAACGCTCCAGCAAAATACTCGGATATAAAAATTCGCGATCGAATTTTCAAGCCTAGTGGCGCCACTCGAGCTGGCGTGACGAGTAGGGATCGCGTTGTGTCTTCGCTGAGGGTGAAATTGAACGCGCCATTCGATGCTCACTCGTGAGTTCCCCTGCGAGTGTTTTTGTGCTGTGTTGTACTGGCGTTGTAGCATGCTGTGTTGTAGGGCAGTGGTGTAGTAGACTGAAGTGGTGTTGTAGACTACAGTGGTATTGTAGACGGTAGAGGTGTCCAGCTGAGGCTGTCGTTTGCTTACACCAAGAGAGATGTGGGCTGTGTTTATCACATGATATGGGTTGCGTTATCTCTGGCATAGAACAGGAAATTGAGCTATGTCTCTTTAAAAAAAACTAACTAAGAATGCACACATACAGCTTGTACTATTTAATATTATGAAACTCACTAAGAATGCACACATACAGCTTGTACTATTTAATGTTATGAAATTCTGAATTCGGAGCTGGAATAGTTGAGCTTCGCACTTTTTGAGATTCAGAACGTCTAAGGCCAATGGACCTGAGAAATAGTTCACAATTATCTTTTGTTCACCGGAAGCTGCATAAGAAAATTAAAGAGTAAAAATTTCGTCAATAAAAGAGTAACTTGAGACCCTAGCGTCAATACTCGAATATCTGGAAATTATGAACGTTACCTGGTCAGGAGATGTGATCGATGTGATCACAGACGTGATCGACTTGTTCAATGAGTTCACGCAGGGAACATCAAAGCGTGATACGCTGCACGAGCTCAGAAGAAGAGTGGAAGAATCTTTTTTCATTACTGATTGCAAGAATAAAATTGTACCAAATTGCTACTTTACAAAAAAAATAAAAATTAACTGTCAAATTTTAGCTTTCTAAATCTTTTTCAATGCCAGTATTCGTGCCGTGACAGGTACACCTCAACGAAGCTAAGTTTCAGTAGTGTAGTGGTCATCACGGGCACGGGGAGCAACCATGGGGAGTGGGGACCCGCAGCATGCCTCATTTTTATTTTCTTGAGAAAATATCAATAATCCTCTAATTCTCCGCAGAGTGAGTTTTTTCCCAAATTATTTCATTATGCTTGCATATTACATATCATGTAATCCTAATTCTCATTGCCCGTAACCATACTTCAGTTTCGGCAAAAATCAACAGTCGGTCCTTACAACTCTGTGCAGTTTCACTTTCTTCTCTGTATTTATATCTAACTGGGCGGTACTTGCATCTCACCGGGTGAAAAAATCTTAGTAGTTCAAAATGGCTACACAGTAACTTGGCTTCTACATGGAAGTGCAACTCTTCGTTCGCCATTGCAATGGAGCGCCTCCGTGCCAATTGACGTCATGTCATGGCATCCCAAATGCCACAGCTCTTGCAGATACCTTGCGCTTCCAGGGAGCGGTCAAAGTGCGGCCGAGAAAAATTCCTCCTCATTAAATTAACGTGGGGCTCAATTTATGTTTAATAGAATTAAACAAGCTGGTAACTGAGCCACGAACAAATACAAGTATTATAATTCATTCTAGTGGGTTTGGCTTCTTTAAATTAGGGGCAGCATGCACCGACCTGAGATGAACAAGTGCGAACTAGAAACAGATGTTGGCCGAGTGATGACCTCGACCCCTCCGCGTGATTGTCTTCATGCAGACGCTGATGGTGAGAGACTTTATCTCAGCTGAACTGCAGTGTGCTTGGTCACAATCTCTGTCGTCAAGGCAGCGGCTCAGTATTAGTCCACAAGTTAGGTTTTCATCGTAAACTGGAACTTGTAACCCAACGTTGTGTGTTGAAAAATAAGCGAATAACGAAATGGTGAAAGTAACCGATACACACGTGACCAAGATAACGCATTTGTTGGCGAGGCGTGAACCTTGACAGACGCACAAAATATAAATAGGACTGTCCAAAAATCTTAAAACATATCTTAGCTGGGAATTTATTTCATGCAGGTCAGCATTATACGGACGAGCGCTGAGAAATAAGTATAGGCTTCTCAAAAATAGGAGGATGAATATGCGTACTACTGATGAATGGAGTAATAGAAAAAGTTGATTTTGTAGTAAGAATGCGTGCATAATAAAATTTAAAACATGGTTGATTTAACAAATTCTATGTAAAATGTGAAACGAAGTCATATGATGACAGAAAACAATTCATATGACACACAACAATTCATCCTGACAGTTAAATACCTGTGAAATATTTATGAATGAGCTATTTGCTTAGAAAGAAGTTATTTATGTTGAATTCTAGAAATAAAATGCTTCAAACAACAAAAAACACATGGAGGGAAACCACAAACTACATCAATAGTAGTCAGGCCCAGCAATGTGTGAGTGGTGCAGTCATATTGAGATGAGCAGAATTTGTGATTCTCAAGAGAAATTCCGATGTGCTCACGATGTCATGCCATTTTCAAGATCACACAAGCATCATGAGTCACATCACACAAACTTGTGCAAGACATAAACTCATCGCAAAAAATGAATTTTCAAAAAATAGAGCATTGCATCTGGGCATACTTCCGACAGAAAATATAGGTATCGTATAAATTTTTATCGTGGAAGTGGATTGCAAGAGCATAGAGTACGAAAGGCTTCCCAGTACCCTCGCTTCTGCTTTTACCATATTTTGCATCAGTCAATTCATTCAACTTGGGCGATTTTGCTTGCACGATCCCCACGAACTAGGTGAGAAAACTTGTCTTAAGACGATCCAACTCTCC
Organism: Orchestia grillus; assembly: GCA_014899125.1. Classification (NCBI taxonomy): domain Eukaryota; kingdom Metazoa; phylum Arthropoda; class Malacostraca; order Amphipoda; family Talitridae; genus Orchestia; species Orchestia grillus. The sequence continues at coordinate 5,853 of VOMN01041374.1, forward strand.
CGTCTACCGTCAAATTATTGCATTTAGCGCTGTACGAGTGTGAGCGTTTCATATTCAAGTTTTCAAGTGATCGTTTTAGTAGAAGGGTAGTAGATTCGTTTTCTTCAAATTATTTGCAATTAGCAATTTTATTCCAGCGTAAAAATGAAAGAGCATCATGATTTCCTAGGGAAATTTCTTAATATTAAACTTGCACGAAGAATCATGTGTATAAGAACGATATTTTTTGGAAGGAGTTTTTATTATTTGTTAGTGAATCTTCAAATAGTACGATCTGCATCCTATCGTGTCGGGATATTATTCACAGAGTTCAATTACCTTGTTAGAAGTCAAGATTTTAAATTTAACTAAAACAACGAGCAAAAAATGTTGCAAAACGTTTTAGGCCCCTTGTGGATTAGCTGCCAGGCGAGCGTCGCAGAAGGATGCTTGTTCTATCGCCCCTTGTCGTGTTTGCTAGGAGCTCGTTCACAGATCTGTCATAAAGACTTTATGAACACGTTAACTGTAAGGAGAAACACCGCTAATCCCCACGTGTAGTTTAACAATTAAAGATATCAGCTACAAAATCATAATTCAACTCATAGGATTCTCATAACCCTTCTAAAATTTCAGCACAACTACGTATACATTCAAGTCCCTGTAGAATCCACTTTAAGATAATCAATATTTCTTGCTCAGAATAGAATGATGATAATAAATCATAATGATGATAATAATAATAACAATAAATGTAATATACTCAGACATTTCCCCCTGACAGGTGGCATGTAGCCAGTGTACGAATGTACGATCGTGCACAAGGAAATAAGTAAATTACGGAAGTGTCGAGCTATGGTGAGGCAAAAGACAGCGCTCGTGTGATCACAGGTGCAGTATCGTGGTGTGACCTTCCGTGCCTTTCACATGCGTAGCGGTGAGCAAATGATGCCTACAGCTTTGCTATATGCAACATACCTACTGTTAAGATTAATCAAACATCATCGGCAGAGCTCAAATGTAAACACTGATGTTCGTATTATGTTAAAAATTCCATTCACCTAACGGATCATAACAGTTCTTCGAATTTTTAACATCCATCGTTGTGGGAACTGCTTCAGCCATGAGATCTTCGTGCAGATTTTAATTCGTGAGGAAGATGCCCAATCACGTTACTCTGTCTCAAACATGCTACTTTGTGTTTATCATGACATTATGATGCTGTTTTGGCCTATCACATGCCCTTCTGACACGCAATCGCGGTTAGGCATATGGAGAATGGGATGCTTTTTCTCGTTATTTTTGTTACCAGGTTTCCCCATAACAATAAAATCACCTGATTTAAGCTCCTGGATTTCCCGCCCTCAATGCCACACCGGACACAGGATGACACTGCAATTGTGGCGTATACAACTTTTAGCAACGTTACTTCTATTTCCCACCCCTATGACGGGTGCAGCTCCGGTGACGTGTGTCGAGAGATGTAAATTGGGTACGAATTTTCTTTTGAGTATTGGTTTTTATTGCTTGAACAGACGTGGCAATTTATTCGGGCGAGAAAAGATAAAGATCCTAGAAAAATTGCTATAAGAAAAACGTTCGTAAAAATTTGAATTTGTACGGTTCTCAAATCATCGCTCCGAATCTCGGGCTCATGATTAGAAGCTGTAAGATGACTCGATGACTTATAATGAATGCGCCTATAAAGATTTATATGTTTCTAAATTTAATATCATTATTTTCGATGGTGAACTAGGAGAAATAGCAAAAAAGATAAAACACTGAAATCTTCAACTTAGGTTTAAATGAATATGTGTTATAATGAACATCCGTAAGATAAACAGTTAACTCATAAATCTTTGGAATGGCTTTCTTCTGACACGATAAATATTACATTTTAAATAATAACAATGAACAATGGACAGGTAACAGTGGTCTTTACAAAAGTAGTTTTCCGGGACATTGTCTCATCAATAATCCGAAGGCTGTGCTTGTTTGCGACATGATGTGCTGCTGAGAACATCTCCTTTTTGTAGTGAAAATGCTTGAAGTCATCTATAGACATGCAGAAGGTTGCAAGAGAAAATATATGGCGTCTGAGTATGAATTGTGAAAATTAACGTTGCGCTGGTGTCCTTGCGTCGTGTAGTGATGAGGAGGACATCATATAAATAAGCATGCGAAATATAGACTGCACTTGATGGCTAATGACGCTATGTCATGAATTTTATATATACACTCAATAATAATATTATAAATATATATGTATAGGGTGCAGAGTGTAAAGAGTGTAGAGCATGTGCCTCAACATGTGGGTCGCGTCGCCAAATTGTATAAAAGTGGCTCAGGATAATATTAATTTCAACTCATTAACCTACATTTTTTATGGTGTTACATTCTTTCGGGATTTAGGTTTCCAGCAGATTACTGCAGCTTTCTTAGATGCATTTTTCGTCAAATGTTTCCTTCGTCCTCATGCATAAAATAAATCATAAACCAAACAGCTGATTTTCAATCAAGGAATGCGCTGATGTAGAGTGTGCACAGTTTATCATTGCTAAAGTATGTATTGGGACGTACCAACCATTTCCTTATAGAACATAAACATTTTAGTACTCAACACATGTAGTATGAATAATAAAATTAGTAGACATTTTATCGGCAGGCACTAACCAAGGAAAATGGGGCATACCGACGTTAGATTGGATTATTATGAAAACTGCGATGTTTTGCACAATATTTTAACGCACATTAATGCTCCTGGTGGTGAGGAGTGCCCATTGTAAGATATGTAGTAATTTTACGTCACATTTAAAATAGGCAGAATCGAAATGTATCTTATACGAATGAATACGATGGAGTACAGGACACTGCATGGTAGAGGCCATGAGCGATTGGACTTAACAGCTGTTGACCATGGATCGTTGTTCATCAATCATTCATCCGCATTGAGCGACGGCACAACACACATCTTGCCTAAACAAATGTGCTGCTTAATAGGTAAGAAAATTGAACAGTTCCTTACTGGCACCGATCTAGCTCTCATGCATGCTGAGTGCGACTGTACATGCTTAGATGCTCCTTATCGACAGTCCGTGTTTTTTTCCCGACTGACTCTTAAACACACATCCAAGTTATGCAGAAGGCACTCACACTCTTGACAGATCTAGAGTACAATACATATAAGTTCTCAAAGTTCTGGGTGTTGCAAAAGCGTGTGACCTCTTACATCTATCGTTCATTAAATATTTATTAAATATGGTACAATTTATGTTCAATGCGTATAACAAACAATGTTGACATATTTATTGTTACTAAGTTGTACGACGCTTAATATGGTATTCAATGGCACGATATTCATTAAATGCTACGTGGTCAATCATAGTACAGTCATACTTTTTTGCCACACCCTGCGTATTTTGCTGGATGCCGATGTCATGAAATTCTGTAAAATTTGCTACCTGGTTTCACCTTTTCGAAACCAAGTCATGCTTTTGTCTGTGTGGCAGACGCTCGGCCTGCAGAATTGACACCTTTTGAAAAATCAAATTTCGAGAATTACTTTCGCTAACAATTACATAAATGACCGTGCTTATACTAAAGAGAAGTATAGATGAGGGAGAAATACATGAAGTATACATGAGGTAAACATGAGGTGGTATACATGGGGTTGTATGAGGGAAATAAACATGAAGTATACACGAGGTAAACATGAGGTGGTATACATGGGGTTGTATGAGGGAAATAAACAGGAAGTATACATTAGGGAAAATTCCAATTCCAAGACAAGTTTGTAAATGAGACGGTCTATGCATGATTTTATTTCAATTTAATCAGATTATTCTGTTGGTTACATGGTGCAGGAAATTGGTCTAACTGTTGTTGATTTATTGGTCAAAAATGCGTACATGCGTACAAAATAAAGGAATGAAGGTATTTTAATTTTAATTTACAACGAAATAAAATTGCATTTTGTCCACATACATTTAGGCAGTAAAATATATATTGCTTAATTTTATAATACTTAACATTTATTAAATCAATAAGAATGTCTAATCATTCTTCCGTACCTTGTACAAGCTAGGAAGATTTCTCAATTAGAGATAGTGTGAATAAAAGAGTAACTACGTATAGCCCAATTAGTGTCAAAATACATAAATTGAGAAACTCATCTCCGGAAAATAACTCCCTGACAAACAAAATATAAAATCGATACATCTTAATGTTCCCGTAACCACAACGAACAGCTGGTGGTCTGTACAAAGCTGTTGTTGCCACCTGAGCCAGCTGGATAGTGCACGACTCTAATCCAGCTGGATGGTGCACGACTCTAATCCAGCTGGATGGTGCACGACTGTAATCCAGCTGTTCAATGAAGCGCTGTGGCTGGCGGCTGAGGACGAGCAAAAGACAAGGACTGGGACGCATTGTGTTTTGGCCACTCCTTTCGGCCCAACAAAAAGGTCAGCAGTTGTACAATATTGAACGTTTGTAAAGGACAAGGTGTTTTATTTCTGTCGCTTATCACGCTTTACTCCACACGGTCTTGAGCTCCGAGTTTCACTGAAAAATATTTGAAAAATATTATAGAAATTTTATTGCTTCAGCAAACGTTAGAGTTTCATCGTGAAGTCTTTCAGTAAAACAAATTTTTTGTGTTACTGTAACATGTTAGCAATTTTCTCAAGTTTCCTTGCTTCTCGAACGTAAAAGTCAACCGTTTCTCAAATTCATAATTTAACGAGTGAGACAAGTAGATAAATTATAAACAGGTTAAGTTCGAACAGTTCTGTATTTATACAATTCATTTATACCATCATTTGTATGGTGAAGTCTTGCAATCGTGGCACGAATAAATAATATGACTCCGTTACCTTACAACCTTTCTTGCATCTGTTTCGCGAAATTATTAATATAAGCTTCTCCTTTGTTGTTCTTTCCGAATTTAGAAAAGCATTTCAAGAATTTCAATATTATCAATTTAATTTTTTGTCAAAAAACAACATTTTTATGTAGCTGAAGAAACGACGCTACATAAAAACATTTTTATGTAGCTTCCGGTACATATTTTGCTTATTAATACCAGTTGGATGCGAGAAACTTCTCTCGACTCGATGGCTTTTTACGGACACATTCAAACACTTGGGCGAGCTGTCTGTCCCCTTGCAGCCTCTAACTTCCTTGTGGGTGATGCAACATCAGAGCCGTCGCGTACTTCCGACGCTGATTGTACGCTGCCTGTAGAGCTTAGATAAATCATGATTTTTTTATCGAGAGTTCAGAAGGGACATAACTCTTCGCTAGCAACACATCTAAATGACGAAAAAACTCGTACGATAAACCAAACTCGTATAAGTTCACAGGTGCATAACTTGAAAATGTCGGCAAAAGAGAAAAAATAAATGAAATATTGTGGGAATTAAGAATGCTTAAATTGCTATGTATACATATGTACATGTTTGATTTTACCGGAACTGTGATGGGAAAGTTCTTTCGCTTAAGCACTCAAAGCAACGAATGCTTTACCGTGAGCTCTTCAAATAAATTGTTTTTTAAGAATTTAACCCCAAATTTCGTAATTTCTGAATTTATGCTTTATTAGGATGACTCAGAGAATGGTCTTTTTATTATGCAAGTGCAAGCTGATAGTTTTATCAGACTAAAATCATTTTTTTAGATGAACACTTTTCCGAATTTTCGTTCGAGCAACAGAACCACTTAACTTTTATGTGCATTTTTTCATTGTTCAAGCTCTCCAAAGGAATTTTTTATATAAGTTAATACCACAGATAAACGACTGAAATGATGTGGAGGCGCCACCCTGAGCAGCCTGATGCATCATGTGGTAATCGCGATATATCAAATGATAGTCATATTGCAAAGGTCTAAAGCAATCAAAACTTAAGTCAATTAGTATCCATAGTTTTGCTCAAGCAGATCCTTAATATTAGTTTACTTTGTGAAAAGTTAGGGGCTGTTCCCTGAAATTTATAAGAAACTCTTCACTAAAATGAACTATTATTTTGTACGTTGATTGACATTGTTTCTTTGTGATCTAATTGTTTGATCTCAGTGTGATCTCAGTGCACATTAGACTCACTCATATTTTTTATCGCTGATACGGCATTTCTCACACATGTATTGTAACTTATTTAGAATTCATTAGAACATTAAATCACTTCGTAGGTACAAAGAAATAACTTGAAATTTCGCTTGAACGATATGAGTGCTTTCGTTAAGTTACTCTACACCGAAGTATTTTTTTGCGTCAGATCTCCCCCCGTCCCTCCCCGTAAGGGTACATTGCTCGTCTTTCTCGTATCAGAAGATGGTGGTTTGTATGAACAGGCTGTGTGACAGTAACTCACATGAAAATGTGACAGTAACTCGCACTAGTCGTGCGACAGTAAATAGCACTAGTCGCGTGACAGTAACTCGCACTAGTCGTGTGACAGTAAATAGCACTAGTCGCGTGACAGTAACTCGCACTAGTCGTGTGACAGTAACTCGCACTAGTCGTGTGACAGTAACCCGCATAAAAATCCCAACATTCAACAGTTCCACCTCGTCTTTTAAGTCCATTTCAAGTTAGCAAAGGACGGCAGGACTTCAAAGTCGAACTAAGGTTCTAAACCATATTGATGCTCAGGATGGAGTCATTTTCAACGCCGTCATTGTCATTCATAATTGCATCTCGTACTTAATGTAAAAACGTCCATTCGTAATTTCTTATGGCCCAGTGGCATAAGAAAACTGAACAATATTAGACTAAAAATATTTCTATCTCATTGCCCTGTTTAGACACTAAATTGTACATGTTTACTATTCGTGTCACAAACACAAAATTTCTTCATTATAGGATATAGATGTTTAGGTATAATATTCACTAATAAACTTAGAAAAAAAGTTTATTGAAAATAAGCCTTGTACATATTCACATATTCAGTCAATTCAGTAAAGTAAATAAGCTTGCATAATTTGAGGGGATCCCTCGCTAATAAAATAGGGAAAGATTTCAGTGTGAGTCACCTACTTGGTTCAAGGTTCATTAACGTTTGACACCGAATATAAAGTGTTTCAGTATTGAACTGTCTCCATAATCTGCGACAATCTCCGTATTATGTATAATTACATCACACAGATCGTATGTACAGTTTATGCACATTGTTTAGGAGACTGAAGCTTACACTTATGTACAGTGTGTAAACTTTCATACAAATCGAGTGAACAAAACAAATTCAAACATAGCACTTATGGACTACAAATGCAAACATTACTCCTAAAGTTAAATCAGGACACCAAGTATGACTATTCGAAGTTATGGAAAATATATTACTGGCACAAAAAGTCATGACTGGCTATATCAAACAAAACCTCTTGCAATAAAACGCCAAAAATTTATCATCGGTTCAGGAAAGGTTGCAAATAATATGAAACTGAATTTCGAAATTGAATTGAACAAAATGAACACAAGTAAAAAAATTTTTTAATCTACTTCTTCAATAGTTGGTCCATTAGCAGAACCATTTCCTGAAGGCATGGGACCACTGGGCATGTTAGGACCATCAGCTCCCCCATACAGCTTGGAAATGACAGGGTCGCACACCTTCTTAACCTCCTTCTGCTTGTGCTCGAACTCCTCCTTGTCTGCCATCTGATTCTCATCCAACCACTTCAAGGTTTCTTTACACGCTTGCAACACAGCGTCGCGCTCTGCCCCCGCGAATTTGTCTTTAACTTTTTCATCCTCTAAAGCTGACTTCATATTGAAGCAATACGACTCCAAAGTATTTTTAGCAGAAATTCTCTCCGTCTCTCTTTCATCATCTGCCTTGAACTTTTCAGCATCTTGTACCATCTTCTCAATCTCCTCTTTACTGAGGCGACCTTTGTCGTTCGTGATGGTAATTTTATTCTCCTTGCCTGTGGATTTGTCCACAGCAGACACATTCAGAATA
>VOMN01041377.1:0-13381 GCA_014899125.1 Orchestia grillus
AGAATGCGATGGTTCCCTGGACGTTTTCAAAAAGAAGCTGGAAAACTTTCTACAAACTATCCCTGATAAACCATACTTGCATCACTACCATCAGACGGCAGAGGGAAATGGTCTCATTCAGCTTGCGGATATGCGAAGGGACACCATGTGCACAAACCAGCAGCACTCCAGTGTGGCCAGGGCATAGAGGCCCAATCATTTTCAAGATATTCAAGATAATCAAGATTGGAGTAGAAGGGACAAGTTAGGATAGGAGAGGCAGTCTGACAGGATCAGCGGTAGGGGCTAGAGCTAGAAAAGACGCAGGTGTCAGGCTAGGCTTGAAATTGGATAGGTACTTTGTCATAGGTCCGAGAACAAGAACTTGCTGGAATTAGAACCGGCTCGAAGTACGAGTCGGAGCGCTCAAATTAACTTCTATTAAAGTAGTGCGATAACCCACCTAGAGCATCTCATTTGTGGTCGGTCAAACTGAGTTGCTGCGTGTACGTCCTGCAAGTCCGCAAATGCGGGAGAGTTGGGGAAATAAAATTCTGAGTTAAATCAGTTTAGTACTAGTCGAATTAATTGCTTCTAAATCTTCCAGTAGGTTCAGATCTCAGTACGACGCTCATTACTGCCAGTCGCTGTCATTGTCCTCTTTACCACGTTTACTTTGCATATTCTCGCCCTACTCGTAGAAGTCGCCATAATTAATTAATTTATGTCAAATGATTGCAGCGTGTTTCATTTCCCCTTTGGAGTATCGTTAGGTCTCAGCGCTACCTGACTGCCCGGTTATACGCTACCAGAAATAAAAACGTAGGAAACCAGCTTCCACACGAAACCGAGTACAAACAGAGTGAGTACAGGTGAAGTGAGCCACTTATTATTCGCAGTAACTTATAATATACACCCTCTGGTGTGCCGCTTCTTGCATAGAAATACTGTGGGTTCTCATCCAGCTTGCGCTGCATAGGGTTCTCATCCAGCTGTGGGTTCTCATCCAGCTTGCATTCTTTTTCATAGGAAGCACTCCGCCCGGGGTTTTGAACCCGTAACCTCCCGACTAGGAGGCAAGCACGTTATCACTTGTGCCTCAGTCACGCTTTCCATCGACATCCTCACCGTGGTTGACAAATTTACTGTGTCTGCATCGGCCCTGTCCAGCGATTATTTTTCGGGTAACTACTTTCTTTGCATTTGTTATTCATCAGAATAGGTGTGAACATATTTGAAGTGTATCTTTCGCTTCTTCCCTATGTTACTCTCACTCGCTTCATGGACAAACGTCTTCATTTTCGAGTAGCGCTGTGAATTGTAACCTTTACGTCGCAGCTCTGTGTTGGTGACTTGACTTGTGAACGTCATTTTTAGTGATCGGTAATTTGAATTGAGTTATTAAAGACTATAGTTATTATACATTTTTTCTAGTCGTCAATGACGCGCCACGATGAACTTCTGCAGTTTGGGGACACGTGTGACCTATTCACCGTTTTCTATGCCAGAAATAAATCAGAGCACAAGAGTTTTCAAGAATGGTGGGCTTCTGAGATGGCGCGAGCAGTTTGCCATTCTGTTTCATCCTCTGAATTCGAATATCACAATCAAAGTTCAAAATTAGGTGCAATTCAAAAGAAACTCCGCGTCAAATGCCGTTATGCCATTTGTTTTCAAATACATTAAACGTGTTCTTCGGTCCCGTTGAAACAGAGGCAATATCTTTGTGTAAAAATTTGCTGATTTTTCCCTAGATATTTTTCACGATAATCTCTCTTCGGAGTTTCGAAAGTATTTCCAATGTATCTTCTAAGCTGTTTAGAAGATATTTTCCAAAGCATGTCCAAGGTATTCTCGAAGGATTTTTAAAGGAACACTGAACCCGTAACGATGAATACGAGTGAAGATTTGCGAGTCTTCGTGAATCTTTCGTGACGGAAATGAGCGAAGTCACGGCCTAACGCCGGGCAGGGGGACGAGCTGCTCTCCGCTACTTTGGAGTCGAGTAGAAACTGGAGTTAGTTGTCCTCGAATAATTTGGAGTCGAGTTGAAACTGGAGTCAGTTGCTGTCGAGTAATTAGAAATCCAGTTCAAATTGGAGTGAGTTGCTCATGAGCAATTTGTAGTCGAGTGGAAATTGTGAGTTGCAGTCGAGTAAATTGTAGTCGAGAGGAAATTGAGAGTTGCTGTAGAGTAAATTGTAATCGAGTTGAAATTGGAGGGGCTGGTCTCGAATAATTTGGAGTCAATTTAAAACAGAAATGAGCTGCTCTCGAACCAAAGTAGTAGTGAAGTTGCCGGTGAGTTACTTGCGATGAACAATAGAACCTTTATTGATTCTAACACGTTTTACCGTTGAATTTTCAATGCCTTGCAACTACTGGCGAGATGAGGGATCGGAGGAATGTGTGGCTTAAGCTTCCTTTCCCAAGGGAAGTACTCCCTGGTTAGGCGAAATGTCTGGCCTGAGCAAGGATCGAACCCTGAACGTCCCGACTGCGAGGCCATCACTTTAACCAGTACGCCATGGAGCCTACGAGGGCCAACGAGAGGGGGACGCTCAAGTGTAAGATGCCAACTCGACCTTTGGCACACGATTCCGGCTCAGTGAGGTCTAAAATGTGATCATCGGTACTGAGGCTTTAGAATGGTTCCTATTGTGAGCGAAGATATCGACTCCGTAGCAGGAGAAAGGTCCGGTCTCCGGAGTCATTCCACTGCAGAGAGACATTATGTCATTCGGATGTAAAATCAGAGTATGAGAATATTTCTGTATTATGGTATGTTTTCGTCGCGATCTCTGGGAGCGAATCAGATTTATACACCGATACTAATCCTTCGACGTCGAATTTACGAATAATTTATGAGACGTCGATATATCTAATTAAAATGTTTAAATTAAATTTATTTTATGTTTCACAAATTTGTTCAGCTCTGGTTTTTAAGCCTAATCCTTGTTTGGTAAACTATTTTTAATGCACGTTTATCAGAAACTACGCACAAAAAACTTTTCGTCGTAGGTTCCCAGTCTAAGGAGAAAATATGTTTCACGGTTTACGCAGACAGATTAACGCTAATGTGATGAAGATGGAAGCTCTTGTAAAGAAAATAACGCAAGCTCAGAACGGCCAGAAAGAGTGTCTTCTGGATACCGATATGAGTGGCTATGACAAAAATGGAAATCTTCCGTAAAACGACATGTACACTTTCAGATGGACAGTGAAATATACAAAGGACGTCAAACTCGTCATGTTTTCTTTGTGAATTTTGATAGCACAGTTTTAGTTAGACGATCGAAACTCGCTAGAATGAGTTTACCTCATTAAGGTGTTAAGCCTCAGCAGTGAATATTATACAATTACTCAATCTGCGCGCTGTGTTAAATTAAGAATTTCACTGAGCTTAAAATCATTTAAGTTCATTTTCTCTTCAGCTGAGAGCCGGAACCTAATTATAAGAATATTGTTGCGGTTCGTGAGTTTGAACTTGGACTTCTGTGTTGGTGTTTCTGACTCTTTTGAACAACGAAGCTTTCCTAAGTTATTCTTATTTCTACGCATCATGATTATTTCGTTTTAGTTTCTCCTACTTGTCTTGTTCATCGTGTATTTTAAATAATTCTATCATATCATAATGGCCCAGTGCTGCTTGTTTGGTCTGTACATCTGTCTCTCTGTCACGCTTTAAAGGATTTAGATAGGAAAAAATTCCCGGGTCTGTATTCCTAACTAATCAGCGAGGCTGTCGGAGAAGGCAGTCCGGATCAGTGATACTTGAAATAACATTATTTCATGTAAAATTTAAGGTAAATAAGAGGGCATCTTAAGAAATAAACGTCATATATCCCGCCTTTTTTGGCGGGCTGCGTCTTCTAGTCATTACTGATGACGGGTCAAGGCTCTAATAATCAAATAAATTATCACCCTTTGCGCATCTAGAAAGAGGTAATCATTACGACAGAATTTTTTATCGAAGTGGCTTAGAGCGAAAAATCTCCTAACTCTGCAGCTATTTCTTCATCCCTATTTCCACAGCAACATGGACTTGCATTTCCCATCGAGTGGACCATGTCTTCAAAAATTGCGACACCATGTGACTGAGTTTTATTGAGAGACCCTTACTGAAAGTCTGGGCCTTTGATGCCAGTACAGTCCTGACTCGATGGGTGCTCATCTGCCGGAGAGCTGAGCGAGTCGAGGAGGCGGCAGCTTGCCATGTTTTAGAGGCGGCAGCTTGCCATGTTTTAGNTTGAGGCAGCAGCTTGCCATGCTTTTGAGGCAGCAGCTTGCCATGTTTTAGAGGCAGCAGCTTGCCATGCTTTTGAGGCAGCAGCTTGCCATGCTTTTGAGGCGGTCGCTTCTGGCCCCTGAAATTCTTCATCAAACGAAAATGAGCTGAAGAGACCGCCATTTCAGGTGCACTTCTTTCTGTGGTCACCTGAAGTATCGTTCTCGAATTGATGTTCTTTTTGATCCACGATTCGGCTGGTTTTTAAATTTAGAGATTGCGATCGTGAATGTTTCCGAAGAGTTGAGGAGTTGCTTCTGCTTGTTTACACCAAAAATTTAATAGGAATATTTGCGCTTAAAGTAAATGTAATTTGTAATTTTTTCAGTTAATGCTTTTCCAGTTTGTAAAGAGAGTAGGAGTTACTTAATTTTCTATCGCATCATATGGCTTTTTATAATAAATTTTAGGATACATGAACGATTGCACATTGAGCACAAAAGGAACTTAAATTACTTAGTAGTAATAAATCAAGCTAAGTTTTGTCATTCTCATGTAACTCAAGTGTTAACACCGGGCATTGAACAGCAGAAAAGAATCAGATGTTCAGACTCATCTGAAAATTATTATTTCCTTAGCGCTGAGTTTCGAGGGGCTCCAGTTCAACGAAAGAAACAATTCTGAAGAGAGTCGTCCCCGCATAAAGCGCTAGATCGGTCCCAGCAAATGGCCATTTTATCTTCTAATTTGCTTTAATTGCTTCCGCGCCACAAATATATACGCACAAATATTTTCAGCGCTATTTGATGTTCACTCTAGTTGATCCTGCGCTACAGATACGGGGGACGACTGAGGAACGGTTGTCCACTGGTCCATGCCGGCACTGATGTAGCGTATCATGTGGAGGACGACTGTACGACCGAACTTGTAACACCTCCCGTTGCAGGTGCGTTACAATAATTATACTTCTTCAATATCAATGGAAGTCTTGACTGCAAAACTTATTTATCCATCAATTTTATTGCAAATGTTCTGTATTGTAATGCGACTGATGCAACTGTTCTGTGTTCTGTAAGAATCTGCATCAGAACGTGTGCGTAGAAATCATGGGTAGAAATTGTGCAACGTGAAATGAAGCAATGATGAGATGATTTTTGGGTCAAAACAGCAGAGTTTTTTTGTAAATTAATTGAATTATTGAATTTAAAATGCTTACGCATACATCAAATTTTATAGTGAGATTCTAACATTTATTGGTTGTGAATTGAAATTTCAGTTGATTGGAAGTAACCTCAAAACATCAGTACTAATTGAGCAAGACTGATATAGCCTACATGTCGGTAGTACGCAGCCCAAAAGAGACTTCTGCCGCCTTGTTTTTGTCAGTGAATGCATTCAGAACATCGCTTTCTGACATGCCGTCTCAATGCCCGGTTTTACAGCTTAATACAATCTGAGGCAAATGATGGTAAAATAAGAAGTGCATCAGTCCAGGAAGTTATTTTAATAAATTAAGACATTTTAACAGAAAAAGAGGTAGAATAAACATGGAAGATATTTTATTAAATTAAAAACTCATGCTAAAGGAACAAGGAGGTAAAATAAACGAAGAAATTTTGGCTGAACAAACTGGACCGGCTTGTTTATTTGTGTGCATGTCGGGCGTCTGTAGATTATTTATTATACATGTTATTAATATTCATCCGGTCAGACGTCGCCTTAAATCAAATATTTACATGGTATGCGAAGAGCTCACAAGCTATGAAGTAAACATATTGATCACCGGTCCAAACTCCCAGTCATTTGTCGGAGAAAAGTCAAGTCGCTATGGAAAAATTCATTTGGCCCATAATCTCTTCATGACTTCATGAATAGCTTTTACTGATTTATTACTCCAGTTGTTTGATCAAGCTCATTTCGTACTTCATGGGGATGCCCTTCAGTAGGAAAGGAAGATTAGAATACACGTCTGCAGAATAGAAATGTAGTAATAGCCGTTTTTAAGATAGGAATATTGGAATATCCGTCTGCGAAATAGGTACGTAGGAAAAGTAGTTTTTAAAATAGGAATGTTGGAAAACCTTTTTGTAAGGTAAGGAATGTAGGAATAACGTTGTTTCAGACAGGAATACAGGAATACCCTGTAGCAAGATAACGAATTTAGAAATAACGTTTAGTTTGATAGGAATGTTGGAATACCCTTTCGTAAGATAAAGAATGTAGGAATAACGTTTTGTTATTCCTGCATTCCCTTACAGGAATACCCTTTCTTGACGTGGCGCCCATGCAGTATGAGGTTCACCACCGCCAGTACGAGTGCTGTTAAGCTCATGCCAATTATGGGCATCAGGAAGATAAAATCGTGCAAACGTACTTTGAAGAAACTGAGCAGCTAACTGTGACGACTACAAATTATTAAAAATACAAAATTCATTTTTCATGAGTAAATCAAAACTGCGTCCCCATTTGAACCTCACTCCCGGCAGCTCATTTGTCATTGAGTGCCTGACTCGCGCACCTCAGGGACAGAGGAATTCGTTCTCAGCTCGAGTCATGTCAGGAAAGCTTTGTTGTGTGCAGTCTGGCGCAAGGCACCGCACTCGTCCTCCTCCAGTCTGCTCAGACAGAAGAAAAAACGCCAGAATCGAGGCTCTGTCGTCGGCTCAGCCTTTGATCTCCACGAAATATTCGCGACAGTCTCAGAAAAATCTCGAAAAGAAAGCAAACGGTGAGGCAAATAGCTGTGAAATTTTCAATCCTCTCCTTGTTTGACTCGCAAGATGTAACGGATGTTTTTTCACTCGAGTTATTTTATTGGAATCTGTGCGTGTATGTTTAATTTAAGGCTGTGCGTGTATGTTTAATTTGAGGCTGTGTGTGTATGTTTAATTTAAGGTTGCGCGTGTATGTTTAATTTAAGGCTACGCGTGTATGTTTAATTTAAGGCTGTGCGTGTATGTTTAATTTAAGGCTGCGCGTAAAAATGCCTTCAAGTGTCGTAATAAGTTAGCATCCCAGAATGATTGTTACTGATTGTATTCATGTTTGCTTTCCAAGTCTTCACATTTACTTGCATGTGTGAAATCTCATCAGACAGAGAATAGCTAATTAGACGTGAATGAACAAAGGCTTCATTCAAGCGTTGAGAAATAGTCTAAATTATAACTTAAAGTCTTAATGATAATTTTTGCTACTTTTGGACAGGTGTGTAGTAATAATAAGGTGCATAAATACCGTTAAAGTCATGAAGCCCGACTTATTTTTGCACAGTAACCCAATTCGTCCAGTCCAGTCTCCACCTATATGAGTGAGGGGCACTTTCGAATTTGTTATCATCAAGTAGCTTACAAGACTTTGGAAATTTCGTAGCATGCTTGGAAGGTGTAGACGAACGATAATATGCCGTCTTACACCGTCGGTGCTTCTCCACGAGAGTAATTCAAAGTCACCTTCACTTTCACAGTGACAATGAGCTACGATGGTTTCTTCATACGCACCTGACTGTCCGAGTAGCAGATACTTTATTCTGCAAGCGTGAGTTATAAACAGTTCGTTCACCTAATTTTATTCGGTGCATTTACACGTACACTGGGTGCACCCTGCCCGTCGAATTTAACTACTGTACTTTCAAAAATTGACCTGAATTACTGCTGAGCGCATCGAAAATGTCTTTTACTACACATACATACGTTAGGGAAAAATGGGTACACAATTTCACACCTCGCAGACAGGGGAAAACTAAACGCTTTTGCCTCCATGAAACTTTGCGAAACGAAAATTGGTTTTTGAGATATTAGTCGCCTAATATTTGAAAGGAGGAAACTTGAAAATAATATTGCCCACAAATAATTTATTTCTACATTTACTTGATGGATTTTGTTCAAAGTTTTCACCACCTTTATTGACGAATTTGTGATATTTTCGACTCAAAGAGGACCGGATATCGTGGAAAAGGCCTAGCATTTCAGAAATATCGATAGAAGTCGCTCCAGTTCTTGCTACGAGATTTTTCTTCAACTCCACAGGCGTTGAATAAACGAGGCTTTTCGCGTGTCCCCAAAATTCGCTTTGCGTCGATGTGGGTGGTGGAAACTTTGAACAATTATCGTTGAAGTTCATGTATGAATAAATTGTTTGTTGGCAATTTTGTTTTCAAATTTCCTCCCTTCAAACATTAAACAGCTGATATCTCAAAAATCTCTTTTCCGTAAAGTTTGATACAGGCAAATGTTTAGTTTGCCATTTCATGGCATGTGCAAAATTTTACAACCTTATAGTTGACACGTTGGAAAAGCTTAGAGCTCGCATTTGTTCATTCAAGGAGCACATCAAATTGTGGCCTTGAGGCTGATGTCAAGCTCGAGGATGTTGTTGAATAAATCGGTGGGTGCAAGAACGTAGTTTTTATGATCACTTTTTGTGTGTAAGCAGATCACGAGGTTGAAACAGATTATACTTTAACAATACCAGGTAGAACACGGTCTTTTTGCCCCAAGCAAGTCGTGCTGTGTATGAAAACTGGATAGCTATGAAATATTCCTTGGAGATATTTGCAATCTTGAAAAATATCGGCTAATTCTGTTTGGAAGTTTATCCATGACGACTTGAACTTAAAAACTTGATTA
The DNA here is from genome assembly GCA_014899125.1 of Orchestia grillus. Lineage (NCBI taxonomy): Eukaryota > Metazoa > Arthropoda > Malacostraca > Amphipoda > Talitridae > Orchestia > Orchestia grillus. The sequence goes on from VOMN01041377.1 coordinate 8,833, forward strand.
ATTCGATTTTAATTCATACCTCACATCGCAATGTTCTAGCGACAAACTTTTTCTAAATGAAGAGAATGGCTACAGTCGTATGAGACATTTTTCCATCTAGAGAAGGTTATAAATTACCTCATCGATAGAATTACTGCGCTTCGTTTACAGAACATTCCTGAATGGGTAAAAGTTTTTGCCAAGCACTAAAAGTCCGACTTAGGTTATGATATGGGCTACAATTGGTTCAAATGGCTAAAAATCTCTAATGTTATATAACATCGAGGGAAAAAAAGTCGAGTTTATTTGTCGATGCTAGTGGAAAAAGTTCGTTTCCGTTAACACAAAGTTTTGGAAATCAGTGTTTCTACAAGGCGGGGCACCACCTCATAACCCACGTGACACAAAAGTTGGGCAAAGGGAATTCCCGTTAATCTTTTGATGACAAACTTTGACTACCTTTGAGCGTACACAACATTGCTATGCACTTTCTTGTGCGGCTCATCTTCGAGCAGGATCTATTTCCTTCTTCATCTAGGAGGGTCAGCTCGCAGGTAGTTCTTCATCACTTCTTGGACGAGTTTCAGTGAAGACTGACTGCGTTTTTCTTGTCAGTTGTTGAGTTTAGAGGCCATGGTTGATGCTAAAGGACGCAGCTTGAAATTAGCGTGGTGTACTTCGTTGTTATTTATATTCTGAGTCATTTCATCACGTACTATTTTTCTACTTTCCATCACTTCTACTATATTGAAAACTTTGATGAGCAAATCATTATGGTGCACCCTGTATATGTCACACCACGTAGTGTAAGGTGACATGAGCTAATGGCGCATGAGACACACAAATGCATCGGGGCTGTGTTATCTTCCAGTTCTGATTACATAGGCAGACCTACAAACAAGTACGGTAACTCAATATGCTGATTGCTTCCGTACGCCCATCTCAAGCGTACGAGAGCTTCTGTTTAAAGGGCGCGCCTGGATCAGATAAACGCTTCTTGTTTTCTGTGAGTCATTTCACAGAATATTTTCGGAAAGATGCTTCGCCAGGAAGATAATCGTTTTTCTGGGTATTTGTTTATAGATGCGTGTACGTGGATTAGTTGATTAGTTGAGAACTGGGGGACGAACGTATATTCGTTGAGAGATATTTTTTACTTTTTTGGAGAAATCAAGAAAGTACTGTACTTATGAACTCTTGTGCCCACTCTCGTCTGCGGCAATAACCTTATAACTGAGAGAAAACCAGCACTCGTTTTTATGTTTACACTTGCAGTCTCTCAGTATCAACACACCTAATTAGGGTACCTTCTTCTATAAAATAAAAGTTTCGTATGAAGACTTCATCGAGCAAATTTTAGTTTGGAAATTCCGGCATTTATGGACCCGGACTCATGTATACAAAGAGCAAAACGTAAATTCACCTTTCTGTGTCAAAGCAGGCAAATAAAAACATGTAGTTATGGGCTACCTCCCATTTCCTTTCTGAGGCGAAGTCGACAGAGCAAGGGGAAGAAATCGATGATAACTCTAAGAAAACTAATGATCTTGAGAATTTCCCCCGACTGTGTGACCAAATTCATTAGTCATTTGGGCGACAGGTAAATGGAATGAAGTAGAAGAACACAACCAGTGGCAACAAGGCTTAAACTTCGAAGTAATTGTGCAAGGAGGTTGTTGATGTTGGTATTCAGTCCTTTCTTTCAGAGGTCGCCTGGAGTAACACAAGAGATTTGTTTGTGTTGTTTGGGCTTTCTCCTAGGATAAGGGATGCGGAAGGTAATTTTGTGTTAACGATAAAAAAATTCGATATGAAGAATGTTTCATTCTCTTGTTTAAAAGTAAATATAAGGCGTGCAGTTATTATGGACCAACCAATTTAGAAAAATGATGCGTAAAGTTTATAAGAGATGCGCTGTGAAAAACTCTCCTGTTTAAGAGTTAATTTATTTGACCAACGTGTTTTTAAATTTGCAAACAATACGAATATATTCATGTATACCGCCAGTTTTTATTACAGAAATATGTTGAAATGTCGATACTTTTTGACACACATGGTATCCAGACTCTCTACTCATCAGGAACCTGATTTTATTTAAAATAGGAACTTTGAAAACAGATGAGATATGAAATTTAAATGTGTGTGCAAACAGGCTCTGACCGTTGCAGATTGAATTATTTCAAAAAAATGTGCTACGAAATCTTACTTTCTAATGGAAAATGAGGTAATTTCGGAAATGATCATAGCACCAGATATATGAGCATGACGCGTAACTTAAATTGTCCTACATTCTTTCACTTTAAAATGCATGAATTATGTCATGTAGTCCCCCGCCCCCCAACAACTGTACATCTTTCCTATCGGGGAAGTGGCTGTGAGGTAGTTCCAATTATCGGCTCAGCAAAACGGGATGCGGGCAAAATTTCTAAGACCTCGGAAAATCGCCTGCAAGATGTGGCCGCCTGCATCAATCTTGTGCTGCCGTCTAAGAAGCCAGCACGGATGCGCATGCGGTTGTCGCACCCAGCCAAATTGACTGAGATGCTGCAACACGAAGGATCAAATTGGGTTGTACGTCATGCTCAAACCTAGCCTCAGTGTGCAGCCGTGCAAGGACCAAATGAGGTTGAAGTGGCTTCATCTCGTGCTGTTCGACTGTTCGGGACTGAGCTGTTCGAGAAATAGAGGGAGGTGAATTTCCGCTGGAATCTTACCACTACTAGTTTTTCTACACTACGCGTGTACGAACATGTAGTTTTGAACTTATTCTGCTTGGAAATAGCAAAGAAATTGTAATGAGAAAGAAAATTTCTCACATACTTTCTTGTCAAGTCAAAAAGATAAATGGGCGACTGTAACTTCAATATCAGCGAGAAATGCACAAGAGTTTCGGTACCCTGAGTGAGACGGAACGCTCAACGTCGATGATTTAGATGTGTTGTAGCTCAGAAATGTTGCCATGAAGAGGAAAACACTTGATGCCACGGGTTCAATAAACGCACTGAGAGACACTAGCTTTTTTATTGAGTTCCTGCCGTAATTGGAGAAAATTAAAAGTACGCTTCCGCTCAGAAGGCAAGCTGCTCAGGCGCTGAAATCCTTGATTAAGTAGGTTGTTTACCTGCACCACCTGTAGCTCCACTGCAATTTTCTAGAGAACTGGGGGAGGAATTACTGCTCATAAATTAGCGCAAAAATAAAACTTCTTTGAAAAAGTCGCTTTCAGTGACGAAACCAAAGTTCATTGTCGAAACACTGAATCATTTGACTTTGTTTTCACTATCAGAAGATTAGAGCATTATGAGCAGAAACTTTTAGCATGGATGTGTGAAGAATGTGCGAATATTTAAGGTGCCATTTATTTTATGTATTGCTGGACTCGGTGTCATTCTCTTTGCTTCAGTCGAAAAGATTAAAGCTAGAGAGGGCAGTAATCGCAGAATTTACCGGCGCGTAATGAGGAGGATGAGGTGAGATTCACTTTATGAGCCGCGCAACGAATTCTTCACAAAACAAATCAGTCTTCGTCAGGAGGGAACCAGAGTTTCATGGTCGACCTCATCGTGATGAAGAGGGAGAGAGACTTGGGGGCTCAGGCACAGTCAGTAGTAATTTGGAAAACCAGGCGGACTCTTCATAATGTCAACACAGGTGTTCCATGGAGGGCATCGAATTTGAATAGAATGTCGTAACGATGAGGAGGTGTTGTTCAGTTGTAAGATGATCCCTGCATGACGCTCTGAGTATGAGTATTTAAAAAAATATTAACTGGAAATCATTTTATCGGAGCCCAGAGAAATAGTAAACATGGTGAATACATGCTTTCACACTTCAAAACCCTCAATTAAAATGTGACGTTTTTTCTGAAACAACCATTAAGTAATTCTTCGAAGAACACGCTTGATAATTTGTTTTCAATGCTGATAACATTTGACGTTGTACGAGATAAAAAGAGATGGCTCACAATTTTTTGTGAGTAAAACGGGTAATCTTTGCGAGTGATAAAATATGTTAACGTTATCTCGCAGTATCCTACGTACAAAAAATGTTACATGTATAGTAAAAGACTACTTTGAAACCCGAAAAAAACAATCGTGTAGGAATGTTTCGAATAAGTCAGCAAAAAGTTCAATTTTTAAGTTGAACTATTTCAATTTGGCAAGAGTTCCAATTTTGATGTTAGATAGTTAAATAGCTACCAGACCCTCGTCAATGAGTGTCATGTTAACATTTCATTTTTAAGAAGTGGATATCGCAATTACGGAAGCAATTAACATATTGTATCTCGAAAATAAAATTCAAAGCACTGGATTCGTTCCTTTACCAGTCCTAGAAGAAGTTATAATATTGTACTCTTGCTATTGTCAATTTGCTATCCAGAAAAGGCGAAAGCGACTCAGATTCATGAGAAATCGAAGCCGTATCTGGAAACGAGAGAAACCGGTAACGACGGGACGAATCCTGATGGATTTACGCTCGTAAACCGAAGAAAGACCAAACGAAGGAAAATTATCCACGGCACTTGAACTGATTTATCATCCTTCAAAATACAAGGCAGCATCTTTGTTTC
>VOMN01041392.1:0-24364 GCA_014899125.1 Orchestia grillus
CGCATTTTGCGTTTGGTTCACTGATTATGTTGCCCTCGACTCGAAACGGCTCGATCAATGACTCGGTCCGTGATTTGTTCCTTGCGATTGTGTAGCAGTACTTCGGGTTCACACGAATTGCATCGACTGTTTTTTCCTCCTCCATCTGCCTACTCACCCCAAACAGAAGCCCAATGAACATGGAAAATACAACCCCCAAGGTGTGACACGAACACGTGACACCGCAACACGTGCATAGCTGGCGACGTGTATCCAGAATACAGCCCCCATCGTCACAGCGTGACACGGTCACGTGACACCGCAACACGCACACAGCTCCCGACGTGTATCCAGAATATAGCCCCACCCCCACAGTGTGACACGATCACGTGACACCGTAACACGTACACAGCTCCCGACGTGTATTTAGAATACAGCCCCCATCGTCACCGCGTGACACGGTCACGTGACACACCGCAACGCGTACAGAGCTGGCGACGTGCATGCAACAGCATGGCAGCGATACGGTCGACACGACGGGTCATTTGAGAGGAAACCCGCTCTTTAGACAGGGCATGTCCAGGCCCCGAGCTTCTATTTTTAGACATTGATTAATTGGACACCATTGCCCTGGTGCGAACGGCGGGCTAATTGTGAGCGGCCTCGTGAATAACTTTAATCCGTATTTTTGCTGTTTAGAACGATTTTTTTTTGTATTTATTTATTTATTAATACATTTTCTGACAGTAGAAATTATTTTCTCTACTTTGTATCGACGGAGTTCAGACGAATTTATAAATTTACAAGAAGTGATAATGTCCGTCAAAATTGGAGTTCGATATTTCCAAGGGAATATCGTTTTCATTAGTCTAGAATTTATAAAAAAATATAAAATCAAATTATTCCTGAATATTCTAGCGTTCTATAGCTGTACATTTTTTCTCAAAATTACGAATCATCCATACACATGTGAAGCAGTATGGTCAAATTATCCTGTTGCAATTTTTTTTTCATTTCGCAAATACACTTTGAGTTCAGATTTAACAGTTGACCCCAATGCAAAAATATGAGCCCCATCAATCAACAACGCTATTCCTGCTGTGTGCCGAATATCACAAAATGCTCTCAGCCTTGTTCTTTGGTAGACTGCAGACACAGGGACTGAGAAGTGCTGCAAATAAATGTTGCTCGAACTTAGCAGCTTTTTTGATGGGGTGCGACAGACACGGCAGCCCTTTGCTTGTTCTGACTTATTGATTACGAAGTAGAAGGTGAGAAATTGTCGGTATTTGGGTCACCTGAGCGGAATGTCCGGCCAGGGGAAGTGTTTTTGAGTCCATTGGGATGCTTGGAGCAGAAGGGGCGGTTCCCTCTGTATGAACTTCAAGATCTCAGGAACTCACTTGTATGGTTCCAGCGTAAAACATGTATAGTTCACGTACGCCATCATACGTGTATTGGAGGTTCAATGAAATCTAACTCAAAAATTGAAAGAATCGAGCCCTGTAAGAATTCCAGTTCAAGGACCGTACTTAACATTTCATGTGTGCTGGTTGCTGAAACATTGCTGTAGATCGTCGTCGGAACTACGATACTGTTAGAGTCTGTACCTCAGCGTGAAACTGATAGAGGAGCAGCGGCAGCTGACACAATTGCACTATTTCATGCACAAGTGGCATCGATTGCTTCCTTGCATGATCTGGGTTAAGAGAGCGGGCGAGATTTTGCTGCTATGTTGGAGAACTCAACTCTCATCTGCATAAGCGGTGACGTCACGAACGATCTAGGGATTAATTCAATACATAATAATAAGAGCTAATCGTAGACAAGGTTGTTGTGTTCTAATTCAGTTTTCAAAAAATGAGTTAAAATCAGTTTTCAGTTTTCCCAGAACCGACCGGATGAATCTTGATACAACTGTACAACTTTTTCAAACAAAGCCCGAATCCGGCTAAAATGCCCCTTGCTTACTAGGATGCACAGTATAAAGTAGGGTGTATTTATTCCTCATGTCATTAGAGCAAGTTATTAAAATGAATTTCCCGGGCAGCATTGCTTCAGATGTTTGAATTTTGCCTTCGGTGAACGAAAATTGAGATCGTCTTATACATACAAGCGAATCAGTCGGGCGCTATTGTTGCCTGAAACACAGAACAGACAAATTTTTTGACTCTACCCTACAACATTTGAGCCAGGAGTTTGCACTGTGGTGCTCAATTAGTTAACGTAGCACGAGGTGGTCGTGACGCAATGCACCGCTCCTATGACGGCATGACGAACCGTGCTTGTGGTGGTCAGAGTGAGCCCGTACGAACCCGCACAAGTACGACTCGCTAGTTATTGAGCGTACGTTAGCCCAATAGGAAATATTGGGCCACTTGATGTCAGGGTTTGACATGGAACCTACTCTTTTTCACAACCTGTGTGATACATAGAAAGAATTCCAGTAGTGAACTTTCCTCGTTGCAACAGAAACTCTTCGATGCTTACGGAGTTCTAATTTCTTAAATACTAATATATATAATGGAGATAAAATTAAGACGATCCGTTTCCGCCCGGGTGCTTATACATCAACAGTAAAAAATAGCATTCAATTTTGCAGATTCTATGTCAAATATATGAGAACGAACTGTTAAAAACGCTGCATAGCCCTGAGAACCGTTACTATTTACTTCATTTGAACTCAAAAATTGAGCTCTTAGGCAAAGGGTGATAATAATCTCATTATCTCAAATAAAACTTGTTAAAAATAAAGGAAAATCAAGGAGTATATCAGGAAGAAAAATAATCTTCAAGACTTAGTTCAGCTGCACCAGGCTTGCTCACAGCTTATGAGCTTGGCGTAGGGTTGCGGACTGCGCCACCTAGCGTAAATATTCCCGAGTTCCAGGCTCTGGGTAGGACGGGAACGGGAGCCAGAGGCTCGGACTGCGGACCACAGAGGGTCGATTAAAAGGGACCGAGGTTGAGGGCTGATCGATGTCACCTGTGGACGAGCCCTTGCTGTGTGGAGGTGCTCAGCGCGAGCTGTGTACGTGCACTGGTACCTCCCTCGTGCGGTCCTGCTACTCCTCTTCCATTGCAAATAAATCAATAATTGGAACATATTCGTGATGTTAAATCGAGCTCTGAAATTCCAAGGGTGGCCAAAATGCCTCTACACCATAAATGACCACGTTAGGTAAATTGAAAGGTTGAAGCTCATGAAAAGCTCGGGAGCGTTACTGTAATGAGTTCATATTCGAATAATACACCGGTTTAATTTATTTATTAATCATAACCGCAAGCTTTCCATTTTCTCCCGTTGTGTCATCGCATAGAGAAACCAAAGAGAGTTGTTCCAGTTGTAAATGGTGCACAAGTAAAATACAGAGCAATTATAGCAACGTGAGGGCACAGGCTATCTGCATCCAAGTAGGGCAAGGAGAGAGAGAGTCCTTGCTTTGGTCTCGGAGCGCCCGTGTAATTAATAAACACTAGAAGAAGTGGGCCACATAATATGCCGTTTTTATGTTCAGAACATTACGCTTAGTTTACTTACTGGACCTTGTGATTTATTGCTACTCGCGCGAACTAGGTCAATAGAAATATTCTGCCATTTTAGGAATTCCTTCGATATCTTAATGGAGTCCTGAGCCGGGCATGTGATGGTAAAACTCACCTGCTACTCTGAGAGTAGGTCAAGAGTTAGCTCGCTTCTGTAGAACAAGGTGAACTCAGAATATAAAGTGTGACGAGTCTCATCTAATTGATAATTTATCTGTTTTCTACCAGAGAACTGGTATGTTAGTAGTAACTGTACACTAATGTTTCTGGAAATATTACCAACTCAGGCTTTTTTCACACCAGTTTAGCATGTGTTAAACCAATCGATATTCTTGAACGGATAATTCAACAGAGATTTTATCTTTGTTTATAGTTTCAGGTTGACATTCACGAAACATTGACCGCAACTCTAACCACGCAATCTACTCTCATTTCGGTGTCCGGAACGAAAAAAAACACACAATTATCGTGAGTAGAGAATCAAAACATCGCATAAAGTGACAAAAACCTGCACCGTTAAATGTGTCGGTATTCGTGCCGCACAACGTAGTGGACTGACAGTAATTTGTCAACCGAAGTATTCGGCGAATCGAGCTCGTGGTGGTCGAGAGCGTCCATTGACTGGCCATGTCGGAGTACGAGCCTCGGTGTAGCGGCAAGGTTTGCTAAGCCCGCAAATCGATGAACCGATATGTCAAGTTGTTCCAATTTCTCCCTCATGCAACGGAGACATAACGAGCTCCTTAGATATGTATGAGTGAACTTAGTGTGATGTACTGAACACGCTAGGCAATCCATGTGACAAAGGTGACTTTGATGTTAGATCAGTCGATGTTCCATTCTCCGGAACACTTGATTGGCTCAGCATCGGAATACGAATGAAATTCTTAATGGACTTCTGTTTACTTTTTGGCGCCTGTTGTCCAAACAAATTTGTAGTAGCTACTCACAAAAGCATCTCTTTTGAATTATATTATTGTTGTTCCAATTTAAAAGTTTCTCTTTCAAGTTTCCTCGTACATTGTCTTTAACTTCACGATTGTATAATCTACAAAATACCTTTGCATGTACCTTCGTAAAATTTTTCTAAAAACTATTCTAAAAAGTACCGTGCTTATAGATTTTTGCAGTAAATATCACAGCCAAAAACGTTTCCCGTGTAACCACGAAACAGGGATCGATTTAAATGACAACTGATCTATTACATATGTCAACAAAGGGATGAGTTTACTTTCACAAGAGAACCCACCATCAGATGGGCAAGGGCAAGCATCACTCACCGGCGCGACGCTGTGTTGGATCTTGTGAAGCACGCGGCTGGGGGAGGCTTCCAAGAAGGGCAGCCTCACAGGCTCCCTAGCAATGAATGGTCCAGGGCTGATCATTCTTGTATGGATCGAGTTCCCTACGAGTGTTGACGGTGGGGGTTCCCCCCACTTGGAACACACGCTACCTCCACCGCACACAACCTTCCACATGCCCCTCTCTCTCGCACGTGTCACCAGGTCTGAGGATCCCAAAGAAGACAGACACCGGCGGTGTCGGCCGTCGTTGTTTCTAGAGCTCGGCCTAAGACTTGAGGCAACGTCCAAAGCAGGAAAGTGGGTAACCTCAACTTCTGGGCGCGTGTAGCTCGACTGAGATGCAGGTCGTATGTTTTTACCGAGATGCAGGTCGTATGTTTGGATTGTCGACACGGACTCTTCCGAAACGATGAAATGAGTTTGGGCTTCTCGTGTGGGCGATGGCAGTGTAGGGGGCTCTCCAAGACCTAATCCGACGAGGAGGAATGGGGCGTCGGCTGGTGGTGGGGATGCGGAAGGTAGGCTGGGGACTTCAGGAACGGATGTGGGGATTCTCTCACTTCCAATTTGCGGAGATGTTTTTATTCCAGAGTCTGAGCCGGGCATAGTCGGGCATCGTATTTGAAATATTTCATAGTATGGCCACAAAATCGTGTCTATCGATTCTGACCTGTCCTGGCTGAGCTAGTTCTCCAGGAGAAGTCTCCAGAAAAGCGTCTACTGAAAGCACTCTTTGAACGAAATTTTTATGATATCAGACAATATTTTAGTAATAGTATTAACCTATTATAACGAATACTACCGGAATATGTTTAACACAGTTCAAAAGACGTCTGGGCAACATGAGTAATATTTGAATCTACAACATCCGATTTTGAGACAGTGCCTCGGATAAAGAATGACATACATAAATATACGTTTTTTTCTAGCTGTTGTTATCGATAAATGTAATCAACGTGAAATAACGTATGTTGCTCAATATGGAACATACTGGCTGCACAATATCTAATCCAACTTGCGTATCCATGAAATACAATAATTTTTCAATAAACCTAATTGAAAAAACAACCTTTGAATCTACTGAAGCCTTGAGAATTAGAAGCCATATATTAGACACAATAAAACATCGTGTTTGATATTATCAAACTGAGTGCGTGAGACAAAACAAAAAATTGCCTTAATTAGACCCATCAACCGACTTCCTGGGTGTTTCACATACATATTCAATTCAAAATACTAACAGTACCGGGCAAATTCAGTGATAAGTGCTAAAGGTCACGAAGTAATCCTAAAAAAATACCTCTAATATCTCCAACATCTCGACTAGCTAACGAGCAAGAGTGGAGAGTTTAGCTGCTTGCGAAATGCACGTTAGAATTTACGGAGCTCAAGATGACCCGTCCACACTAAACGCTGGTCAGCGATGTACTAGCCCGACGTGACACCTGACTGACATTTGCCGCTCTCCTTGGGTCACCTGTGTGGCGCACCGTGCACGTCGCTGTGGGAGTCGCCCTACCCGCCCCCACGGACCGCCTCATACCGGGTCTAGTGAGCGCACATATACTCAGTATTGTTAACATTCACGTCAAGGATGATCACGTGATTTTCATAACACTCGAATTAATTACGTATGAGTGTACACAATATTAGTCTTGGATAGTAAGGTGGTCATCGTAAGATTATAAGTTACGTACGAGTTATAATGTAATATTTGGTGGTCAGTAATTAGGTAGTCGTCCTGACAGTGTGAGTTTCCTATGTATTCTGAGATAATGTTTAAGTCTTCTAAGAGAATGAGTCGATCATCATAGCAATATGAAATCTCCGGAACATTGTTACTCAATATTCAGGTCTTCTGAGGTAAAAGGGAAGTCATCGTGATATAAGGTACTGTGATATTTCATTTACCTCAAAAAGCGCTCATAGTAAACATGCGTTGGATTTTTTTACGTGCAGGATTCTCATGTTTTCTTTCTCACAGAACTTAGTTTCCCAAGGGCTCTTTGAGTCACATTTTAGATAATAAAACATTTGTGAGTTTGAGACTCTTACAGCTACAACGTTCAAATTCGATGACCCACTGTCGTATTGTTAGTTGATGTATCAGAAAGTTGTTATGGAGGCAGAGTCCGTATTGGTCTGGACGACGCAGTGCTGGAGAGCTTTAGGAGTCTCAGCTCGTTTCTCTCTCTCTCTTTCAGCAAAACTTAAGTCATTATTATATCCCGTCGTTAGCAATGCACCTATAATAATAAATGATATAATGAAGTTATGAAATCGAATGTGCTCAAATATACGTACATATAAACTCGTCCCTATGAAAAATTCAAATTACACTCTCGAATAGCCATACCATAGCGTTTTGACCTATTCAATGTACTCTAATGAATGTGAATGTACGCAAATGTATAATTGGGCAAATGCACACAAATTTTTGCAAATGTATGCAGATTTACGCAAATGTATGTGAATATTCGCGAGTGTACTCATATTTAAAGAAATGAGTGCTAATCTATTCCAATATGCATGCATGTTTGCAAACGTAAAAGTACGGGTGTGTATGCAAATGCACTCAAGTGAAGACCAGCCAATTTCGTGCCAGGCAGACCGCACAGCAGGTCTGCCTGGCCCCTGCAAGCAGCACCCAGCAGCTGTCAGGGAGCCTCCACAACCTCTGCCGTGGTTCTGGAGTCATCCGCTGAATTCAGCCCATAGCAGGAAATTTTGTTGCTGCAAACACGTTACCAAACATCAAATGAACCTGTGCTACCAGCTTCTCGAATTTTCTAGATTCGAATTTCCCAGGTACCTTGTAGATCACGGCTTTTATTTGAGTTTGGGACGTGCAATGAATAAAGCTTGACACGGGAATGAGATTTTCAATCTTATTGAAGTGGCTACGAGTGAAAGTCGCCATTCATCGCTTGAGCCCTCACTTGAATACTCACATTCTCAGGACCAAGACCAATCACTCGCAGATAATTGCACACTAATAACCCATAGATACTCTTGTACCAAACTTATTTCACACTCAAAACTTATCACACCTGTCACGCACTTGCTGAAGCTAACAAGCGCAATCCTGGGTCTACGAGCAATTAATCCACATTTCCTCACTTGCTATCCATCAGATTTGAGGCGAGTTATTTATGAATCGAAAGTGGATGTGAAGGTGCGTGCTAGTGTGTGTGTAGTATGTGAAAGTGCGTGTCAGTGTGTGTAGTATGCGAGTCGTATGCGTACTATATTGATGTGCTGGCTGTTGCTCAACTACGACGCATAAGGCTACTAGCTGTTTGTCCTCACATCACATTATGTAGAGTGATTGTGCTATACTAGCGATCTAAAATTATGTATAAACTGCTAGTTGTTTATATTATAGAATTTTCTAATGTATATGAAAATAGGTTTACCGCTTAGGAAGAACGAATTGTTACCCCATCGACGATACTCGTAGGTCAGCGATTCAAGTGATGCAATCTATTCGTCTGTAGTCTGTTTTTAAATTGACCGAGCAGTCCATTTTCATACCGACTGAACCGTTCACTTTACATACAGACCGAGTAGTCTATTTTTGAATAGACTGAGCACTTCATTTTCAATTAACCGAGTAGTCAATACTCGCTTTAAACGAGCAGTAATTTTCGTATTGATGGAGCAGTCTATTTTCGAATTAGCCGTGCCTTCTATTTTCAAAGTCATTGTTCGAATACAAAAAACGCTTTGATGATGTATTGGTGTAGGTCACAATTATCAGTAAGGAAAATTGGCGGGAACTCACCAAGCACTGGGCCCAAGTTTATTTCCTAACTGTACGCAACCTCGGCCAATAGTTTTCGCAGTAAGGCGCACTGCAGCGAACTGAACGCAGCCTACCTAAAGCATTACCCATTAACCACAGCTGGAGAACTCAAGAGCTTGAACAAATATAATTCCCCGGGAGTAGTTTGGGCACATCAACCTGGGACACACTGACGTGCCGCCTAAAGAAATGTAGGGCCTTATTTTCGTTCCCCAAGGACAGTACTCAACCCAGAATTCAACTGGCACCTCTAGAACAGTAGATCCCTACCACAGCGCTAAAGCACCTCATTACCAGACACTCTCAATTAGAGAACTCTCAAAGATTAGTGGATCAACCATCAACCTATAAGTAATCCTAACATAATTTCCCGAGTAGTAGTTGTAGCAGTAGTAGTAGTAGTAGTAGTAGTAGTAGTAGTAGTAGTAACAGTAGCAGTAGTTGTACGGATAGCAGCGCTTTAGTAACTCGGACTATTTCGCACCAAAAGAGAAGGAACAATCAAGTATGGACTTAAAAGAACGGGGAATCTATGCAGAAGGTGTGTTCCTACACAAGAGCCCCTGCACATAGAACCAGCAAGTCAAGAAAAAAGGGGAAGAAAACATAAAGAATCATCAGCGAAAAAGGCAAGAAAATGGGAAGAAGCTAAGTGGGCACCGAAAATAAAATTCCTAAAGGCCTAGCTAATGCTGAGGTAACCTAACAATGTCCCCTTGAGGATGCTGGTCCCCATAGACTAGCATAAACAAATCTAACTAACCTAACCCTATTGCCTATAGCCTATCCTAGGTCCCCCTGAGAGGTGTAGTTTCCTAAGACGACACAGTTTGTCTACCTGAATTAACTAAGAATTATATCTGCTTTATACTCAAGAAAATCATCCCAATAAAAAATCACCTCCTAACACAGCAGTCACACAATAGAACTATATTAGGATCCCGCTCCCTGGACAAGAAGTGAGTCACTTATCATTTTTCAAGCTCCAGTTATTTACTACCATCATTAATCGGTTTTCAAAACTATGGCCGAAGTTTAAGTTAACTACAAGTACTGAACAGGCATCACTCTTTATTCAGATCTGGCAAGATATAGACTTGTTTCTTAGTTGCTTCACAACGAAGGGACGAAAGCAAGTCGTATCAGAAAGGCAAAACTATTGCATTTGGTTGGGCTTAAGGATACCCAGTAAGGAAGTTGTAGAACTCGCTGGTGTTTTATGCCGCACTGTTCTGCGGGTCTACCAACAACGTAAGCAAAACGGTACGTACGATAATTTAGGGCAAAACTGCGGTCGGAAGAAAATTCTAACCGATAGGGACCATCGCCGGGTGTTCTGAATTGTTGACCAGAATTGCTTTGCATCCTAGATGAAACTATTGCGAAACGTAAATGATGGCCTTTTGCCTGCTGTTTCTGAACAAACTCTTCGTAGGAGACTCCATGCAATGGATATATGTTGCAGAGTGGCACGCAAATGGCCAGTGTTAACTTCTGCCCACAAGACCACTATTTTGAACTAAGCCAAAGCATATGCACATTGAACAGTAGAAAAATGGAGAATTATCATGTGGTCAGATGAATCACGATTTTGTCTCTATACCAATGATGCCCGCCGTCGTCCTTATCAAAGACCTCATGAAGCCTTCAGCAAAGCCTGTGTGCAAATGTCGATACTCTACAAGAAGAGAAAGAACCTTTAAAAAGAACCTTTATCAATTCAAACACATTTTACCATTGGGTTTTCAATGCCTTACAACTACTGACGAATAAGGGATGTGAAGATTGCGAGGTTTGAGCTTCCTTTTCCAAGGGAAGCACTCCCTGGTAACGTGAAAATCAGTGCCTGAGCCGGGAGTCGAACCCTAATTTCCAAACTGCGTGGCTATCACGCTAACCAGTGCGCCATGGAGAGGGCATATCATGTTTTGGGGCCGTTTCAGCAACACAGAAGTGGGTCCTTTAGTCCAAGTATCCGTCAAACTGTATTATCTTTAGCATGGCTACATTGAACTGCTAGATAGCCAAGTTTAGCCATTTGCTCAATATCTGAATAAAGAAAGGTGTATAAAATTAGATGTTCATGTAGACATGTTTGTAGCAGGCTATATTGTAGGCTAAACTGGATCTAGGCTGGGCGATGGTAGGCATGGCGAGAGACGCGTTAGAAGTTGTGCACATGCGTAAGCGCCCCATTCTTAACCAAGCCCATGCAGAGCTAATCAAGCAAAGCCGAGGTGAGAGCGTAGCTGTAACGGGATACATCTTTAGCTATCGAGGGAAATCCCAAAGCATATTTCGAGACAGACCAACGGTCACATCCCAAAGCTGTTAACGTGGGATTGTTTTCGATGTAGCAGAATAAGCGTTTGGCACCACAGCAGAATCGGGGAGTAAATGAGATAATTTTGGAATAGCAAGGGCAGTCTGAGAGAGATCGAAACAGAAGCCGGAGCTAAAAACGCAGGGCGTCAGGCTGAGCTTGAAATTGGCTAGGGACTTGTCGTAGGTCCGAGAATGAGAACTTGCTGGAAGTTTGAACTTGCTCGAAGAAAGAACTTGGCTGTATTTAAATTAATCTCCATTAATATAACATTAGTTTGCCCGTCATTGAATATTGTGATAACTCACCTTAAGCAGATCACTTGTGGACGGTCAATCCTCTAAGATATTGGAGAGCTGTTTGTTCGCTGCTCTATGAAAGGTGCTCCAGTGCATTAATTTGCACTACTATCCTCCGAGTCCTCACATTACTGGACGACGATTTCGAGCGCTCTAGTGTGTTAACTCACACTACTGTTATTCAGGATCCTACAGAACTGAATAACAAGCTCGGGGCGAGCGATTCCTAGAGGGTCTGTTTTTTCTTCGCGCTACTGACAATCCTGAAGTGAGTGGCTGTATGTTTATTCCGCAAGTCCGCAAAAGTGGAAGGGCCCGGATCTGTTGAGTCACGGATTCGTAGACTGGAGAAATAAGACTCTGAGTTATATCAGTTTAGTACCAGGCTGATTAGTCGTGTCTAGTCTTCCAGCAGGCTCAAGTCTTGGTTAATGTAAGGTTCATTGCTGCTAGACGTGCAAAAATTTTTGTTCCTTTTACCGCGTTAGATTGTATTCCCTGCCCGACTCGTAGAAATCATCATAATTAATTAATTTACGATAAATGACTAAAAGCAATTTTCATTCCCTCCTCGGAGTATCATTAGATCTCTGTGCGACCTGACTGCTCGGCTGGAACGCTACCAAAAAGTAAATGTGGAAAACCAGCTTGCTCACGAAGCCTAATACGAAAAAAGTCTAAATTGTAAGAATCGTGTCTTCTAGTCGCGCAAAACAACGTATAATATACAAAGGCGTGTGGCTTTGTCTATCTTTTAAGCTAACAACTACATGGCGCATCGGGTTAGCATTGTCATTAATTTGAACGACAGTCATTCAGGATATATCGAGCATTTGGATTGACTAGCTAAGTCCTCAAACCTGAACCCAACAGGAAATTTGTGGGAACACCTAGAACGACAAGTTAGACGCCGAAAAGGTCCAATACGTAATGTGGCTGGCCGCTCTACGTAATCAGTTGATGCAAGAGTGACATGAAATCAACCAGGTGTATATTGGGACACTCGTAGACTCAATACAGAAAAGAATTACCACTATTATTCGTGCTCGTGAAAGTCTTGCACCGTATTAGTAACAATTGACTTACTTGCTGCCCGGGTAGCTTGTAACATACACTATAGGACGCCCTAGAAGTTAAAGACCTTGTATAAACACAGAAGTAGCTACAATTCAAAACGTGCGTTGGAATAGTGCAAAGAAATCCCTGCTTGCAATATTCAGTAGATATAACGCTTGTTGTAATGAAATGTTTGAATTGGTTGAACACTGACCTCGTAAGGCGCGGTGTTAAGAGCGGCGTCGGAAAGTGACTTGTTTCGTTGCAGTCCCTCCCCGGCGGCCAGCGATCTCGGGTACAGAAAATGTGATTTCAACGAAAACTGTAACATTGTGAAATGTTCGTATTATTTGTAGATTATACCATATTGAAGATTTGTGAGTACTTTTAAGTACGTTCTGGGCATGTTTACTTATCACAATTTAAAATCGTTACTCATTAGTTCGTCATTGTAGCACCGAACAGGTGCTGCCCGATTTTCATACTAGGCCTAAATTTATTGAAATACTCTCCACTGATGACTGAGTCCATGTATTTCATGATAAAAATTTTGTGAGATGTTTTCTCATTTTACGTGAAGGTTCGGTTGCTTTGTAATTCTCATAAAGCGGGTACTTTCTGAGTTCTCAAAAAAATATACACAAAATTTTGCAAAGTAGAATTTTCAATAGTTCATTTTCTACCAATTACAATCAATTGCTTTTTGCGAGTAATATTGCTTAAACAAACATCTTTCTAAAGTTTTTTTACCAAAATATAATTTTTTTTCAAGTTTTATTGCCATACATAGCGCTCGGAAAGTCCTTGAACTTAGCAAAATGCTATAAATTTCACTCAAAAATGCCGATAATTTAAGAAGAGCTGTAATAACGCTAAATTCCAGTGTTGAAAAACATTTTCAAATATAACTTTTAACAGATCCAACCCCTCACACGACTTAAACTTGTAAGTTTCCGTTGAAATTCTTCGTCAGCAGTCGAAAAATGAGCAAAATGAGCCATTTTGGCGCACTCCCGATCCAAGGATCTTTTAAGAAAAACAACATTGGTAAGGAACGAAGCTCAGGCTACAGCTTCTAATTTTGGTCTCGCACTAGAGTCAATAAAAGTCAAATCAGGTGAAGATGGAGACCATATTTCCCTACTCTATAATTTTGAAAAATGAAATCAACAACACTCGTGAGTCTTGTTCAAGGGATGGGGAGGCTCTTGTTACATGGTAAACCGCTAATATTGGAATTCTTTTTTCATTTTGTCAATTGCTGTAACAAAAATTTCATCAACGGAAGATTTTATGCTGACCTTTACACCCTCACTCGCAGAAATGAGTGACATATTCAATTGTTTTGAATTGTTGCCCGTACATGGTTTTATACAGTCGATTGGCTTCTGATGGCATCAGGGATATCTTCTAATCGCTTCGTAAAAAACACTGTTACTCCAACCATTAAATTGCCCTCTACTGTGAAAAGATTTTTTATCAGAAAAAATTACCTCACCGGTATGCGTGCCATCCTTACGGTCGTTGAGAAGCAGGCTAGTTCTGTCAACTCTCATTTGAGTTGTGAAGATTCCTGAATTACTTAGTCATTGTGAAAGGAAATTAATCGAGATCGATTCGTCCGGTTGCATTTGTAGTTTTTAACTCGCATCCATTTAGTTTGCCATTTTTCCTATTTATCTGTTTGTGTCTCTCCTGACATTTTCTGGGACGCTTCTTATAACCTTCTGGATGCGAACACATCGCGGTCTACCACTACAAGGACGAATCTTCAATAGTGCTAAGGTCTTTATACCTATTCATAACCTGATAGACAGCTTATTTTATCGCTCTTAAGAGCTTAAAAATATTTAGATTTGACTTTCTCGCATGGTAGAGCTGAAATATGACATCGTTTGCTCATTTTTAATTCACAAAATAGGCTTAAAAAATTAACCTGACATTTTGAAAAGAATAGAATACATTTTATAAGATTTTAAGATTTTTCAATAAGGCAAAAATTGTCTTAAACCGTTAACTATTCATCAAAATAGCAAGTCTAAGGACTTTCTGTGCATCCGGTATGTGATCACTTCTAGCACCTACCATAAAAAATTGAGACTATTGTAGCAAGTGGCTCCATCATGTACATCAGTGGTTCCCCTATGCCGCACCTATTTAATCACCACCTCTAAAATGATTCTGATGTCCTCCCCTCAAATAAACACAAGAAAGTATTTAAGCGAAAAAGATAAATTAACTGTTATTTTCCATACAGAGTTATGCTCCAACGATGGAAAAACTCCAATAAATAAAATAAAAACGAAAATTTGCACCCAGACCTCGTCAGTTGCTCTCAGTTGCTCCATGTGAGGCGTGTGAACCACTTATATGCACAGTCTGGGGGAGCACGAGACAAGCGACTGAAGAGTCCATTTTCCAGCCAATTTAATNATTATAATGTCGGTGAAGTTTTACAATGTACCTACTGTACATGCATTGACTCTAGTGGATTACAGTATTTCTGTGAGAGTACCTAGTCAGGGGGGAGTACTTCCCCAGAGTGCCATCACGGAAGTCCACAGGTGAAAGAGTTCGCATGAAGCCCAGACTGGAGAGGCTGGAAGAGAAGGCCAGGGAGCTGGGCAGGGTCTGGGACAGGAGGGAAGGGGATCCCGCCATCTGGATCGCTGCTGGCCCACTCACTGACCCTAGTGAGAGCCCCCCTTGCCCTGCCAGTATCCAGTCTACGTCTGCTCCTGTGTGTAAAAGAATAAGATAAACATATCTTTCACGTGTCTTTCTGCCTCAAAAGTTAGTCTACGTCTGCTCCTGTGTGTAAAAGAATAAGGTAAATATATCTTTCACGTGTCTTTTTGCCTCAAAAGTTGTCTCAGGACAAGGTTACTGTCACCTTTTTATGTTGGTCTTATGAGATGATCTAAACAACGTATGTTCTAAACTTTGCTTTTGTTCTCTTTGGTTTTGGCTACCATAGTGTGAGATAAAGGTTGATTTCTTAAAAATCTTAGTCACAGGATGAAATAGAGGGCCAACGTCACAACAAGCGTCATGTACAAAACAACCGTTTCGAATCACTGAAAATCAATTTTCAGAGTCCTACAAAACTAAACTAATATTTAGAATAACAATGAGTAATTATTACGTTGAAAGATGAGACCACAAAGCTCATGAGTAAAATAAGGAAAAATTATACCAACGAACCCTAATATAAAATTGACAGTTCCACCGCATAACCACACTCGCTGGTGAGCGGACGTTCCCTAACAATATGAAAGGCTTTTAAAATACGGAGGGCGGAAGCGTTATTAGCGGAATCAACAATATTAATATCTGGGCCTTTAAAAACAAAACCTTCATTCATACATCGTTCTGTAATTGAAGAATTTGGTGATTTTGACGGTCTGTTCTGTAGGGGATACACCCTTAACTGCGCTGCGCATGCCTTGAGAATAATTGAAGTGCCGTACTTTCAGTATATGACAGCTCAAAGCAATCCAAAATGTGTATGTATATTACTTATCATTATTATAAATATTAGTTTCGTTTTTCAGAGCGCTGAAAATGGATTTTCCATGATGTGAGACATTCGTTCTTAAATCGATGTTTGTTATGACATCGGTCTTCTTTTTTATCCTGTGCCCACCATAACATTTACACCATATTAAGATTTAGAGAATTGTCTTTTGAAACCGAAATTTGATCACTCCAATTGTCTTATTTTCAGAAACTATAAAATTTCGGCGAATTGTAACTTTTCAGGTAGCACAATTATAATATACTATACCATATCCACCTTAATTTGTCTCTAACGAAATCTGATTTATCGCAAACTGAATGTGATTTGTTCTTAACGAAATGTGATTTATCAGAAACGAAATGGGATTTGTCACTAACGAAACCTGATTCATCACAAACGAAATGGATTTGTCGCTAACGAAATGTGATTTATAACAAACGAAATATGATTTGTTCTAACGAAAACTGATTTATCACAAACGAAATTTAATTTATCACAAACGAAATTTGATTTATCACAGACGAAATCTGATTTATAACAAACGAAATGTGATTTGTCACTAATGAAATCTGATTTGCCCAAAAACGAAATCTGGATTATCACCAAATACATTTAATCTTTCGTATAATATAATAATATAACTCGGTTTTTTAAAACACATTCAATTTTAGTATAATTACAAGAGACAAGCACGACAGAAATTAGCACGCAAAATTTAATTCTCGTAATCTGCGTACGACTACATGAAGCATAAGTACAGAAATGATTAAGAAGTTATATTATTATCAACACTGATGAAAATTTTAAAATAAGCGCATCGAAATGAACTATTGCAAAATTTCAAATATTCGTAGAAGAATTTTCTAAGCACATGAAGATAGAAAGGACTGGAAGGGAGTTGAGAAGATATTAGAAGTTAACATCAGGCAGCACATCACTGGTTGTTGGAGAGCGTTTCTCATTTAAGGCGAGTTTTTTATGATAGGTAATCGTAATACTTATCAATATATGGTCAATACGGCATCCAACATTGTCATTAGTACCCTATACGACATGTGCGTATATTATTAATTTTCAGTACATTATATCACCACAGATAACACTTGATTACATAATTAAATTATTTTCTATTAAATAATTAGGTAATTAAGTAGTGATTAACTTTCAAGAGGGCCAGCAATTTACATAAATATCGAGTAAAATTGCAACAGGTACGAGCAGATTACGTTTCCCATTCTCATATTCCGTAACCAACCTTTAATTTTCGGGAACTTTTTATCCTTGAACAACCAGCGATTGGCTGTCCTGATGCTGACATCTCGTGTCTTTACAACTTGTTTCCAGTTGATCCCTGCTTCGTAAGCTTGAGATATTCTTCTTTTGCTCTTATTTGAAATTTTGAAATAATGTAACCTTTTGATGCCTTCTTTGCTTATGCAGAGTACGGTCGTAGAATGTGAGTGATACAATTTACTCGTTAATTTGCAACTTGTAAATTAACACAAATGACGAGCCATAGTTATTCTTTTTAATGAATAGATTTTTTCAACGAAGTTGCCCCTCTTTCTGTCCTTTGAAGTCAACTATTCATAAACAAATTATAATAACCAAACCACTACCATGTCGTATTCTATCAAATAAGAGATTTAGCTTCCTTTAGATTACAGAAATTTACGATACGGTATTCAGTATTCCAACTATGATCCTCTCGCATATCAGCACCGCTTGCAGTAGTGGTCCCTATGGTGGCCTGTGAAAACTGTCACGGAAGTAAAATTAGATGTATTTAAATGCACGATAGCTATTATTATAACAGCGAGGATTCTCATGACTCATGCGCAATTTCATTTTTCCTGTGAGAACATTAGGTGCCAGTGGCTCTACTGTCAATTCTTGGATGTAAAGGGTAGTTTTGTGGAGGATGTGGAGGGAGGGTAGTTTTGTGGAGGATGTGGAGGGCAGTTTTGTGGAGCGTGTGGAGGGCAGTTTTGTGGAGCGTGTGAAGGGCAGTTTCGTGGAGCGTGTGGAGTGCAATTTTGTGGAGGATGTGGTGGGCAAATTATGATTTCATTGAGGGCTTTCCTGTAAGAGTATGACAAAAATAAGTCTGAGGTGTTTTGCCGCGTTTTATAAAAGATAAGTTGTACCAAGGTCTTATCTCCACTTACTCGGGGAACAGATTCATAATGTAAGTGTACACCTCTATGTTCTTTATACCATAACAAATAAGTGAGTATATCAAATATTATGAAGTCTGAAAATGAAACGTGACGCCTTCATTCGTTCGGTCCCAAGCATGTTTATTAGCAGATTTGCGTCTACAATGTGTCGTAAAAAAAGAGTGGTTTTGTGTGCGGAAGTTGGCACTGCAGCTGACGCAGGTGAGGTAAGGGCGGACCTTTAGGGGCGGGGGTCTGTGCGGTGCGCAGGGCGTGCGGGATGACCGCGTACTCGAGCAGCCCCTCGTGGGTGGTGCGGGGCAGCGACCGCCGCGCCAGTCGCGCCTGCACCGCCTCCGTCAGGCCCTCAGCGCCCTCCTTTTGCTGGGAGGTAGGGGGGTGAAGGGTAGGTCGGGTGGAAGGAAGGTGAGGAAGAGAAAGGAAGGAAAGAATATGAGAGAGAAAAAAAGAAAGCAAAAAAGATAGAAGGAAGGAAAAAAAGAAATGAAGGATAGAAGGAAGGAGAATTGAAAGAATGAAAAGGAATTAAAAAAGGAAGAAGGAAAATTGGTAGAAAGAAAGAACAGATCTATGCGCACGGATACACTGCCTCGGAATGACAAGGTAATTCTGACAACACCCTTTACTAGGACACAATCCAGTATAGACTTTCTGATGACTCACTCCGATATTTTTGGATTTAATGTTAACTTACCGTTCAAATTTAATTTTGGGTTCAATGGTGACTTATCGTTCAAATTTAATTTTGGGTTTAATGTTGACTTACCGTTCAAATTTAATTTTGGGTTCAATGGTGACTTACCGTTCAAATTTGATTTTGGGTTTACAGTTAACTTACCGTTCAAATTTAATTTTACTCCACCACAATATTTTACTCACAGAAGCTTGCAGATTGTGTTAGGATCTATCTTTTTCAGTAAATCAGGAGGCCAATTAAAGCATGGAAACTATTTTGTACAAGGATAATCTACACTTCAATTTTTTAGATGTATTAACTACTCCTCTGCTTAAAAAATACAAATAATACGGATTTGAATCAGTTTTCTACGTTTAGCACAATACCAATATCGTAATCCCATCGTATGTTTCGCCCTGAACAAGTGAGGAAAAATCAGCCCTGACCCAATCCCACCTCCAACTTCTCGACGCCGCTGAGGAGCTCCTGCATTTTGCTGGCATTGAGGAACTGCGCGATGGTGGCGACGGCTTCCAGCGCCGCCTGACGCACCCTCCGCTTGGGGTCAACGAGGCATCGCACGACGCGTTCCCCTATGTCCTCCAGGTCAAAGTCTGAGCTGGGGAAGGTGAGGAGGGCCACCACCAGCAGGTTGATGCAGTCCTCCCTCACCCTGGAGTTGCGGTGGCTGAAGTGGTCGCACAACAGGGGTGTGGTTGTGTGCGGCGTGGCACTCTGCAGCAACGTGTGGTACACCTTCATGCCTTGGATGCGCACCATCACTCTAGGGTCGCCCACGTGCCGTACCACGGACCACAGCAACGCGGGCACGTGTGGGGAGATGGACGGACCCAGCACCTTTATCACGGTGCTCATCACCTGCCCAGACGGCCTCACATTCAGGGTACTCGAACGAGATGCCTCGTTTAGAATGCTCTACTTGCTTTGATTTCCAGCCGTATTGTTTATGGGAAGAAATTTTAGTGTTGTGCTTCTGTCAAAAATCTAAGACACCTGAAATTTGGCAGCTTTTTGTTCAACATCCCATTTGAATTTTTTCATCATAATCTACTGTACCTTCGTACAGCAAAGATGAGCATTAGCTCATAATCTAGTAAATTCATGTAAAAAGAACTCTACAAAAGTACTGTCGGTATTATTTTTAGTGGCTCTCTTAGATGAAATCATTCAAACTTTAAATTCCCTTCCCAATTTCTCTATTCAGCAGTCAATTAAATATAAGTACAGTGTGTACAGGTAGCTATACAGTTTAACATACGAGAATAATTTAAAAGCCTTATACCTGCTTCTGAAAGCCCTGCATGCATCCACAGAATGCACAAATCTACCTGAGGACTTACTTATGATCATATTACACAAAATAACCGAAGAAAGCATCGGAAAGAACTAACCTGTAAAGAAACAGCTCGTAAAATCGAAAATCAAGCTCGCATGAGGAAAGCGCATTCCGACACTACGGTTCTGAAAAAATTATTTTTACCAAGAACTTACTAAGAAGCCATAAACTCTTTTACTTGACCAATGAAGGTAGCTTTCATACTCATCAATTGTTCCAAAGCCTCAAAGCGTGCAGCGTTCGCACGCACCTCAGTCACGGACTCTATGTTTGTGGTCGTTGCACTGCTGAAACGGTGTCGCGCGCAATGATGTTATGGACGGCTTGTGGAGGGAGAGGACAGTAAATTTGTGAGGAGGGTGGAGGGTGATTTTATAGAATGACGGAAAGTAATTTTGTGGAGCTGGCGAAGACAATTATATTGAGGGCAAGGTAAAGCAATTTTGTGGAGAAGGCAGAAAGCAATTTTCGGGTGGGAAGGATGGAGGGCAAAACACAATTTTGTGGATGTGGCAAGAAACTTATTTGACATTTTTAGCTATTAAAAGCTCTCTACTTACCAGAAATTTCCGTTACAAGGCCTCTGAGATGCACAAAGCGGCCAAACACAGCAGCATCGCACCTGGAGGCTGGCGTTGACAACCTGGAAACTGCTGTCGTAGCGCAGAGTTTCCAGGATCTCCAGGAACTGCGGTAGGTGCGGCAGCAGCTCTGGCAGTGACACAGGGCCTGACAGCAGCGCCTGCACCTCCTGGCAGCCCTCTACCCGCAGTCGCCAGTCTTCCTGAAAGAGGAATTTTTAAAATTTGAGTGAAAAAACAAGCTCACGCTGTTCCACCTCTTGTTAGGCCCGTGTAATTACCTTTAGAGATTAAATGTGTTCTGTACAGTGTATAGACGTTACCTTGGGACAATTCCAAGGAATAACTGTCCTACTTTCCAAGACATGTCAGGAAATAAAGAATCTGCCAGACTTGGCTCTAAAATGATGTCCTACTGTAATAGACGTCAAAATATCATACCAACACGCTCGAAGGCCGTTAGGAAGGAAAGCAGCTCATTGTTATTTAACTATTTGAAAAGCCGTGGGGGAGCTGTTTGCTTCTTTTTAGATAAGAAGAAATTCGTTGTTCATGAGATTAAAAATCCCAGAAACTCGAAAATTTTTGCTTTGAACCCATCAACAGTTCCTCCTGCCATGGCGAGAAAAATCCTGCCTCCGTCATGGTGTTCGCAGGAGTCGCAAGCGATGATACAATCATGCCCCCTCATGTTATCGAAGCAGGACTCAAAATCATCATTCCTTAGACTACAAAGATTCTCGAGACGGTCATGTTACCCTGGATTAAGAAGACACTGCAGCTCAGAGCAAGTTATTTTCGCTCAAGATTCAGCGCCGGCTCATGGGGCCAAATCTGTCCTGAATCTCAACGAAAAATTGACCCCGTTTGTACCTAAAGATGTTTGGCCGTCCAGTTCACCAGCTGTGAACCCATGGGATTATTGGCTGAGGGGTGAACTTAAGAAAGTGTCTAATGATCGACCGCGGTGCACTGTTCAATTCCTGAAGTAGGTCATCACTCGAGGATTTTGAATACTCAAACTGAATTATGCACTCAACGCCTGTCGTTTCTTCACAAACGTATCCTACAGGTTGATGCTGTGGGCTCACATCTAGGGTGGATTCATTTCAAGTCTATATTCTAATAAATTTCACTCGAAATATTTTTTATCATATTTTATTCCATTACGCACATAAGGTTTTAATTTGCAGTTCAATCGGTTCACATTTACATTTTGCATCCTGCATACATGTGGCATAGAAAATGAGTCAAATTGAAATTTAATACGACTCGAAAAGTGAGGCAAAAATTACGTTGTAATTGAAATTCCAAATTATCTGTTTTATTTGTGCGCGTTTGGAGATTGATAACCAAATCTGAATTTCCCTGTAAATTAAGATGCAGTGAGAGGCTCGCAGGCCAGGCACATCCAGATTCAGACGGCATTTGACCAGAAAGCCCCTTTTTCAAATTCTTCAATACTGACAAAATATGTGTGGATACAAGAGTGCAATTGTGATGAGCATTCGATTTTCCGCAACGATAGATACATTTAAAAAATAGACAGATGTATTCCTCTCAATGTGCATGAAGCGAAACTGCTGAAGAATTTCCGTTGTCATGGCGTGCAGGCGGCACGAGCGGACAGGTAGAGGGCTCTGCAGCCACCGCCAGAAATACAGAGCTCGCCTCTGCGCGGTTCTATTTTTTTATTTTCACTTCAGCTTTTATATTCATTTAACAGGGTCCAGTTTTCATCTTCACGTACGCATACTTCACTAGAAATCAAACTACTCAAAATTTTGAAATAAATATCAAGTTTTAGATTGTTAAAATTTCCACTTCAGAAGCCATGTTTACTCAGTGCCCTTCTATTGCTGCAGTAGGCCTTTCAATGTTCATGATGTACGCATTGTAAGCGCCACATGACATTTCGTAACGCTTGTGTTTTCAGGCCGTTGACCTTTGCGAAATAACTGCCTCGGATATCACGGGTTCTTCCTTCTCTTGCTGCTCTGCCTTGCCTTTTGAAATGTCAGGGACGATGTTGAATATATCGTCGTTACTTTATCACGACGAATCTTTAGCCGATATTCTGCAAGGATCGATCGCGACCTCCAAGCTGACTCGCTATAAGGCGCATTTTTTTCCCTTTGTGAGATCAAGGTCGGAGATGAATTGTTTTTAATCTTGTTTCCAGTTGGCTCTGAAATTACTCCTATACAGACAGCGGAGACCGTGTTTCTGCTCATCTCTGTAGGTTAAGAATTTCATGTTGTTCACGAGTGACTGCAGCGGCCAGCTGAACATCCGGAGCTCCCATGTCTCTCAAATCTATAGTGGGTTTGCTATATGCTGGAACGTTATATCTTCCGCTTTCGCTGAAATCTGTCGTGGGTTTGGCGTAAACTTGGATCTATATTCTTCTGTTGCCATCACTTGTTTTTTCAAGGGAAAAAGTGCAAACGCTTCATAGCAGAGTCGTTTCCAATACGGTTACTCCTCATCTATTATGCCAAAATTTTCCTCATGAGATGATCTTCTAAGCCCCTGAGGGGTTTTAACAATACGATGATGGTTATACTTGTTAACTTTCTAGTTCATATCCGATGTCATAAGTTCTTGTCAAATACCTGATGAAACTATTAATGTTTAATTTCTTAATCTGTTTAGTCTACTTGATATTAAATTCAAAAATGGCAAAAATTATAGTTACAAATTTTACAGCTACAAAACATTTGGCTAATTGTTAGTCTTCCTATGAATTCTAAATTCTCCATCAATTTCAATATCATAAATTTAAGACCTCTTGTCTTCATTCTACGGCCACCTTACTCCTACACCTAATACCTAATATCCCTAGGTCCTGTATTCATCTAGTTTCCTTCTGCAAAACTGAGGTCATGTCAGGCTTTGTAGCGAATGCAGCTGTGAAGCACATTGTCTAGTCACCTTTCAAACTGAAAATTCATTTGAGCACCACCAAAAATGTGATGTGGGGTGGCCGCACGCATGTCATGCGTGCCCCCGCCGTTCGAGTCATATTGGTTTGATGCGCGTGCAAGTTTCGCAAAGAAGAATAAGGAGCGGTTCATGCTACAAAACTTCTAAAGATTGATTCGCATTAATGTCCTTGTTCGAAGTAAATTAGCTTATTCAAGAGAAGATACTAACATTTTATACGCAAGAAAATATGGTGACATTGTCCAGTTTAGTATTTGAATTATTTACCCAAAACTTACCAAGGCAGTACAGTTATCTTATAGTTTCATCTTATTCGATTTAATGTGTTTCATACTTGAAAAAAAATACTCATCTGTGACCAGAGAAAATTTAAATATAGTACATATTTAAATATTAGGAGCAATTTCCGTAGACTTTAAATACATGCTTGATCATTCTATCGTATATTTCTTCCTATTAAACTATTTCTTTTTTACAAGGAGTATGTGTACTTTAGATCTGCCTTAACTAAACTTCCCTTTAATTCAAATATATTTCCAGTAAAATCCGAGTACGGGTGACCCAATTATTAGAATTTATCAGTGTCACATCGTTTATTTAGGCTCTTTATTCGTAGACCAGTTAGGCCGTACTGTGTTTCAGAGAGTACTGAAATTCAGTTACTAAAAAGTCCTCAAAACTAGAGACCTAAAATCCGCTCTACAAAAAAGTTTATTGAAGGTTAATATTTGAAAACATCCACTGTTTTTTTTATTGATTTCCCAAGCTCTCGCACGCTTAAGCAGCGTGCGT
>VOMN01041394.1:0-19703 GCA_014899125.1 Orchestia grillus
GCGCAATCAGTTTGGCAAAGTCACCACGTTGCAATGATTTTAAGATTTATCTCTTATTCATTTAGCTGTGCCTTCATCCTGTCCTGCACCTGCCAGTTACCGTATGACATCAGGCGATTACCGTATGACGTCATCAATCCTGAGGACATCTATACAGGTTTGATGCCTTGAGAAGGCTTAAAAAATAAGTTTTTACAGATTTATACCTACTTCAACTCACAGGGACACTTTTAAGATGGGTATGTATACAAACTGATCACCTACTCTACGATATAAAATTCGAAGGGTAACTAATTATATATGAAATCAAATTAATCCCTTATTCACATCAGTCTACATGAATAATATCATATACAAGAATAATGAGATTATTTGAAAACAATTATGAATGTGTATGTATCTATATGTGTGAAGAAACAGTAGACCTATGGACATTTATTATACTTCATAGAACGTATACTACGTAAATAATGCAGGTGAGAACTTGATGTAGGTAGGAGTACAAAATAATAACACAAGGTAGCAGACTGCCCCAGACAATGCTTCTTCCTCAACACACGTCCCTGTGGGCACGCAGGATTGTGGTCGGAGTCTGAGTTGAGCCGTGGTGGGGAGTGGTCGCACCCTNTCCCCAACACACGTCCCTGTGGGCACGCAGCATCGTGGTCCACCTAGTCCCGAAGGCCAATCTAAAGCTAAGGCAGCCTAGCAGTGCTCCCTGTGGTCAAGGAACAGAGACCCCAGTTAAAACAACCAAGACTCGGTTCGAAGAACATAAACTGGCCTCACAGCACGGAGACACCTCACCTGAAGCCATGCTTCTCCAGCTCGTGCATGGCAGCGATGGTGGTGCCCCCAGGGGAGCACACCTCGTCCTTCAGCTGGGCGGGATGCTTACCGGTCTGAATGACTATCGTCGCCGCCCCTCGCACTGTCTGGGCTGCCAAAGACAAGGCTCTGCACACAGAAAAAATCAAATTTCAATATTTCCTGGTGAAGCTCATCTGATGAGCCAAACTCATAAAAAGAAATGTTACTTTTTGTGCCAAACCTTTCGGGAAAAAAATTTCTCCAGTATGTAAATTCCTCAGGGATACTAAATTCTTCGAGAAGACAATTCTTCCAGATTATAAAGCACTGCCAGATTGTAAAGCACCTGCTAGATTGTAAAGCAACGCCAGATTGTAAAGCACTGCCAGATTGTAAAGCACTGCCAGATTGTAAAGCACTGCCAAATTGTAAAGCACTTCCAGAAGGAAACACCGTCCTTGAAATTAAGTTGCCCGAGAAGTAAAACCATTCGCCGGAGTAGAGCCCTGGAGAGATACAGCCCCTGAACATTTAATCGTACCCAAAAGAAAAGTTTAAAAACGAACTGAAACGAAATTCAACTAAGTTACAATCTGATCAAGAAAAAATATCCAAGAATACGACTTTTTTAAGAACAAATGCCCACACAGATAGGAAATTCGCCAAAAAAGTCAACCCTTTCATGAAAAAAAAAACATCACAAACGAAAACCTTTCTAGAAAGGAAAACCTACAGCACAGAGAACTCTTTCAGGGACCAAACCTCACCCGGTATCTAAAAAATGTCCACACCCAGCTTCAGTGGGTGAATAACGACACAAAAATAAATCAAAGGCCAGTTTCTTTGGGTGAATAATGATAAAATTATAAAACAAAACGCCTTCCTTGAATGAATAACGAAAAAAGTAATATTTCAAAACGTATCTTACCTGGATGAATAATGATCAAATAATAACGCCAAGCCCTACTTCTCAGAGTAAACAATTATAAAAATAATAACACCAAACCAGAGGTGCTCAGGATGGCAGTAACCCCTATTACTACTACGTACTACTACTGCATACTACTACTTCTTAAGATGACAGCAACTTCTTTTCCGATAACTTTGACTACTGAGGATGGTGCAGGAGTATAACTACACAGGACGGCTGAGAAGACTCACAGCTCCCTCGGGAGCCCCATCTTCACACCTCCGTCAGTCATGGCCTCGACAGCGGCTTTGATGTAGGCAGGCCCCGACCCCGCCACCGCCGTGGCCGCGTCGATCTGGCTCTCAGGGATCTCCCTCACGAGGCCGAGGCAGGAGAGGAGGGCGGCTGCTACGGCCTTTTGTTCGGCGGGCACCGACGGGTCGGCAGCGTACACTAACAAGACAAACGTCGTTATTGAAACTGGTCGAGTTCAGGTAATAGGGTCAAGCCGTTAACACCATAACGTAATAGTCTAAGAACATCCGTGGCCTACTGTCGACTACGCAGACCGTCGACAAAACCTAACGGCACAGTACATACAAACAATGAACGTGAATTAAACCTTTGTAATTAAACGCCAAGTTGATGCATTCATTTTTTTTGTTTAAATTCTTCCCGCACTGAAAGAATTAGGAGAAAATTCGCATGTCCGGATTCCCGGGGATATATCCCTAGCCGGCGACACTCGCTATGTCAGAGAAGGCAGTACGTACTGGTGATGAAATAAAAATTACACATCACGTGAGATTAACCGTCATGTTCGACAGCATAAGGACGTAAATAAATGAATAAATGATGAAATAAATAAATCAACAACCATATGTATAAATAAAATAATACGAGACTGACCGAAGCAGCCTTCCCCCACAGCGGCGGGTGTGTTGAGCATCGCCCGCACCACACTGCCGCTCAGGTCCGACCTGCCCATGATTGCCTGTACGAAACAAACATCAGTTCTTTTACAGGGCGTTCATTATAAAAATAATCCCTTTTAGTCTCGGTATCTAAGATACTGAATAAGAAGTATCTTAAATGAGATACTTAGTATCTTAGCTACCAGAGCCCTTCAGTTTCTTAGCCTAGATAATAAATAAGTATCTTAGCTTAGGGCTAAGTAGTTTCTTAGCTTAGTTTTAGCTGTGGTAGCTAAGATATACTCATTCAGTCCCTCAACAACCAGGGATACTGTTTGGCAGGCACCCTGTACAAATTTACAACACCTGAGTTCTCACGTACACATCTGCTTACGTCGTTTTCCATGTACACCATCACACTACACCGTGATAAGTTTGCTTTAATCTACACTATTGTCATCATGCGTGTGCAATGACACTCGGACATCTCGTAGATATACATGAGTCAGCACATACATGAACAGCACTTCTTTTTAGTATACCAATAACCCACAAATCGTCTCGTCTCCCATATATGTACACAAGAGTCGAGGTAAGTGCTTCATACAGAGCTGGCTGCAGATGCTTCATGCAGTGCTGGCTGCAGTGGCACCGCAACAATAACTCGAGTTCCGTGCCTCACCTCGGACAGGTTGCGGATGGACACGCCTGCCAAGACCGAGATGAAGAGAACCAGTCTCCCCTGACGCAGCTGCTGTGCCACCTCAGGCAGCACGTGGGGCTTCACGCACAGGAACACCACGCTCCCGGAGCACTGGGACACTACCTGCACTGTACCACAAACTGTACATCTAACTGTACATGCATTGTACCACAAACTGTACATGTATTGTATCATAAACTGTACATGCATTGTAACATAAACTGTACCTGCACTGTACCACAAACTGTACAACTAACTGTACATGCATTGTATTATAAACTGTACATGCATTGTACCATAAACTGTATCTGCACTGCACTGCAAACTGTACCTGCACTGTACCACTAACTGTACATGCATTGTATCATAAACTGTACATGCATTGTACCATAAACTGTACATGCATTGTACCATAAACTGTACCTGCACTGTACTACAACTGTGAACGAGCTGCACTACAAACTGTGCCTACACTGTAACTACACTCCACCTGTACTGTGTACCTGCACTGCATTCGGGGATGCAGTTAATAAATTCAAACGAGCAGTTTACTTCCACTAGCGTCACAGAGTGAAATTAAAGCAATAGATTTCTGCAGACTTTTACAATGGAGTTTGAGTTACAGGTAGGTGTGGGCTCGAAGACGCGTCGCACCTGCTAGAGTGTCCAATAGTAACAGTGTCCTCAAGCATACGATTCAATAAAGTAAGTATGTGCACAACAAGGGTATCAAAGATTACTCAATGCACGCAAATAGAAGAAATCTTCCTTTGCAAGAACACACCCTGGAAGCCACAGTAAGGGAAGAGCTGCGTCTCGAGCCCAGTTGAAAATTGAATTCTTAAATTTTTGCAAAATTAAATTTTGCAAACCTTCTTTTCTTGAGCTACAAATTTACATGCGTTACACAATACGCCACAGGCACTCAAACGTAATTGCGTCTTAATGGCTGCAGTCTGGAGACGCGAACCGACCAAAGACTAAGCAGTAAAGCGCTCTAGTTCACATAGAGTCAAATCTTAAGAGACACGTCAGTCAGCAGTCAGGCACGAATTGAAACATCTGTGGATTAAAACCTCTGTGGATTTGTGATGCATGCAGGGCTCAAATTCGAGAACTGCTATCTATGGTCTCACAATAAACCATTGAGAATGAGAGCTTTAGTGATTCAAGAACTCATAACTCACGGCGCTCTACCCTACTCTACCTTCATACCTCATGTAGAAAGGCACATGGGCAACAATAAGCCCTCTACATCACAGGCATAGTCAGCCAGAAGTAGAGCTTCTTCTGGAATTTTTTATCTGAACTAATCTCGTATATTCTATTCAGATGTTTTCCAAAACTATCGCTCTATTCTCAAATTATAAGTGACACCTCTTCAAAATCAGAGAATTCGATTCCGGTCTCGAACAAAATATCTGTTCAGAATAAAACGATCGGACCGCTTGAGCACATCAGGTAATCGAACGAGCAAGACGTGCACCAGAACTGGCAACCCTCGACTTCAACTCACTCACTCCGAGCGCCCGAGTGTCAAACCAATTCTAAAAATATTGTGTAGTCCCAGTATCCACCGCTAGTCGCGGCTTATTGCACAGGCTTTACTGTACCGAAGCTGCCGCTCAATCGAAGCCGCGATAAAAAAAGCAACGTAGCGACTAAACATGAACGGGCAGGCAATCGACCCAGTTTTTGAAAGATTTTTGTATAGTTTCCACCGCGCGCGGGATGGGATTGATTTAGATTCCGCTACACTTAATGAGAGAATCCGCTACAAGCACTTTCATTCAGGGAAAGTGTTAAATAAAAAAGAAATGTTCCTACAAGCCCAGGCCTTTTCATGACTGATGTTCTGGGTAGGAAAAAGACCACCAAATGAAAGAAAAAGAGCAATAAACGAGCAGATATCAGGTTTGGGGCACGATCCCGGGAGCAGACGGGAAGCAATAATCTACCGATAGCGGTAAAGGGTGCCCAGACAATCCAATAGTATCTGAACTGAGCTTTGTTGTCAAAAGAGCTCCCCCGGCAACATCAATACAACCACCTACACCTATGTAGAGTTACAATGCTAAGAGCCAAAAAACTAAACGACTAATTTGAAGGCAGACTTGCTACAATTTACGCCATTCCACATAGTTGTGCGACAGCAACAAAATTGGCAATAAGGTTCGGAGGTGCACAGACCCGCTGGTTGCCCCCGGATATAAGTACATCAGACGGAAGAATGAGGAGGTTGAACAGAAAGCGACCCCATATAAGGCCTCAAGAAGACCTACTGGTCGTTCCCTAGGGCCAGAACTTAGATATATACATCAGACGGAAGAACGAGGAGGTTGAAGAGAAGGCATAAAAGGCCTCAAAAGACCCTCTGGCTGCTCCTAGAGACCCCACAAAACAGACGGAGTATGCGGCAAGCCACTCACCGTTATCGGTGGTGGTGATGATGCCCTTCTGCTTGTACTCGTCCAGGTGGATGTCGGAGCGGGCGCTCACTACCAGTTGCGTCGGCTCCACCAGTCCTGCGCACAATAATGTAAGTTTACCAAAAGTACCTAAATTCCTGGTCTACACGAGTTATTTTGGCCATCACGTATTTTTCAACTAATATCAGTCTTACCAAGTCTAAGTTTTTATGTACCTTCGTTTCTTTGACCGGATTTGAATTTACACCTGTGCACTCTTAGAAAAAATTGGGCGATTGCAGCTCAAAGCCCGTCTCGTTAGAACCATGCCGCTTTTATTCGTTTCCTCTGTCTCCTTAAACCAGGATGAGTTCATTTTATCATTTCCTCAAGTGCACAATATTCCCCCGATGACAACTCGAAGCTAGACAACTACCTTTCTGGCTCCCTTGTGGCAGCATGACGCAAGCTCTGCACTTGGCGCTACGGTCACTGCTGAGCGAGACCAGGCAGCAGCGGCCCTCAGACTCGTTATTATGTTGAGGATATGTGTGGCGGCTACGAAACTTGAAAAATCCAAAAAATATTGAGATCTTGCAACTCTTACCGCGCTCTGGCAGCTTCCTCCTCATCTCTATAATCTAAAATCATTAAAGAATGAAGTTCGCAGGACATAAAAAAATGACAGTGCGACAGGAAAACTCCTCGTTTTCTCATAACATAAACTTTTATTAATTAGAACACCTGAAAGAACACTGAATTATACATAGTGTACATGTTACTTCATAGCGATACTATGAGAGCATTCTTTCTATCCTTTAAATTATTATTTTCAAGACCCAATTCGTGTTAGATTCACCTGACTTTTGAAGAGTGCGTACCTTTATTCAGCAGAGCAGAGATGATAGCTTTGGCCATGTTGCCAGCTCCAATGAAGCCTATCTTGCTCTCCTGTTCCTTCAGTAAAGTCACGGTATCCATGGCTAGAGCAGGGCCTGCACTTCTGGGGTCACCAACAATAATTTATAAACGTAGCCCTACGTACATTCAGCTGCGAGAAACATCGACAATAAGAGGTTTTTTCAAGCTTTTCACGCTCAATGCAGCAAGAATTCAACGAGTGCTACTAATTAGTCGTGCATTTTACCACAATGCTCACACGTAACTCGCCTCACGTTGTAACTTCAACTGGTTCTGGCCCCAACATTCGGTCAGTTAATGCACTAGTTAAGAATGAAGTTAATGTTGTGTACTTGATTTGATCGCAGTAATAATCTAGAATTTAATTTCCGTTACAATTTCCAGTTTCATCTTCGTTCTTATACTCAAGGTTGAAAGTTTAGGTCGAGTTTTGGTTTCTCAGGATGGGTAGCCGGAACGAATACACAGCTGTTCGTTACTGGCGGTTGTCACCTCTACAAACGAGATCTAACCTTGTTCTTTCGAATTATCCTTTCAAAACCAATAACTTTGGACCAGAATAAAACTGCGTCAAACACAAGGGTCCCAGATGCAAACAGAACATCTCCTCGACAAAAATACGAGTGTGACCTAATGAAGATATAGGTTGTTCATATCCTGTCAAAGCTCACAAAACATGTTGCATGATCCTGCAGCCCGAATTAGTCGCGTTTATTTGTAGCGTATCTGCTACGTATCTGCTAAGCGAGAACGGGTTCACACGTTGACTCCGAAGTGGGTCATATATGGTACACGCGATTCTCTAACCTAACCTAATGTAACCAAAGCACTAATATGTATGAATACAAATTTTCGAGTTTTTTTCAAATTTGTGTTCATCAATCGAATAAGCTAGTTCTGATTAGATAGAAAATTAATAGAGTAACCAAATTTGTGAAACCAAAATCCTTCATTTTTAAATTCAAACTACAGATATTAGTCGGCATGTAATTTCACCTACGTGAAGAATCGGAGTCAACGTGTTAACGAACCCAAGTTGTAAATACTAAGCAGATTCTCTGCATGGGATACCCAGGGAGTGCAGGTGGTCCCTTGGCGCCAACCTCGTCGAACAAAGCGCATTGAAGCGGTCACAGATGAAGTAATCTTACAGATGCAAAGTTAGCGGACGGTCCGCCCTTCAGAACATGATGAAGAGCATACTTTACTCTCAGGGTGACGTTGGTTCACGGAAGCCTCAGGGAGACCAGAAGGTTTCATCAGTTTCAGGCCAAACAACTGCTCGAGTTTATAAGGAGCTCTGCGTGTCTGCTTCAATACCGCTCCCATGTCAACTGAGGGTTGTGCGCCTCCCAGAGGTAAACTGAAATTGCGAATTACTTCTTTACCAACCAGATTATTTCGACGACGAGGCCTTATGTAGCGTTGCGCGCCATACTAGCGGCAATCTCGTGTGTGCATAGAATAAGGCCTCGTTTAGCTTCTCACGAAAAACTAGCTAATCATACTTACGAAGGTGCATTTTGAAATCCCTTAAGGGTTAAGTCAACCTTCCACAGCGAGATTTTTCGGGTGAACTTGTTTAACAGGCGAACTTGAAACCTAGCTTATATGCTAATATAATTCGAGACAATTATTGCATTTACGGTATCTATATTTTAGTGATGACATGCATTGTTTTGTGCCCAGTCTTTCCGGCACAGTAAACCTTCCATTTTGCATTCAAATAAAAAATAAATTGGAATGGATATTTTTGCATAACACCACTCCATTGGCGTGTCAGGATAATATCTTTATTGTTCAAATAGAAACTCGTAAAGAAATGTTCATTTTTAAAAAATTGTTGCTTTAACTTCATCTCAACACGACGGTTAAACATCATTATGAATATTTAGCAAGAAATACACGCTCTTAAGGAATGGTGCCCGGAAGCAACACTTCGCTGTAAACTATGAAGGGTCAATTAAGCGATCTGTAGATTATATAGTCACTGACGTTTTTCCTGATCTATGTTTCAATTGAATGCACTTCCCCATGAATACACTCCAAGGGCAAGATTTTAAAATATTTTACGCGATTAAAGGCAGAAATACTGCGGTCCAAAGACCACGGCGAGCTAACACTGGTCAAGTCGTGTGCCTGACTAGCTGTAACTGTGCGTGTAACTGTACAAACACTGTACATCCAATGATCAACAAACAACACGAGCGAATTAACCAGTAAAATTAATTCGAGCTCCAGAGGAACGAAAAAATTTAACATAACATTATTAGCGAGAACACACGCTACACTTCTCACAACTCTCAGCATATGACAAACTTCAGCCGCTGAGTGATGATCACATCAACCTGGCATGGGAAATCCGAGTACGTTTGAAGACGAAAATGACACGACCGGCATACAAACTGGTATTTTCTAAACGTAATGAAAAATAAATGTAAATCCACTGCGTGATATCCTCAACTTTGATAAATTACGTAATAAATAACGCGTAAACAATGCAAGTTACGTACGTATTCGAACTAATTCACCTCAACAACAAGTTTTGGTCGGTGGCTTAGGAGTTGGGGACCACTGCTCTACAAAGGCGGCACATCAGTGTAGCCTGAACACGAAGACCCGAGCCACTTCCAATGTATCCAAGATACAATACGTGAACAACTAAGCGTCACTATCCAGTCCAATTTTTTCACTGCCATGCCGATAGTCAACTATCCGGTGACGATATCTGCGTTTGCGTCGATAAAATTCTAAATAATTCCAGATAATTATAGACGCCCGGGCAAAGAATTAAGACTGAACATCACTGAAAACTTGATCGCAACGTAAGCAAGGCATCCCAGCTGCACACCGCACATTTCACCTGTACTCCGTCAGGCTCTATCGGCAATCCCGAC
Organism: Orchestia grillus; assembly: GCA_014899125.1. Taxonomy (NCBI): domain Eukaryota; kingdom Metazoa; phylum Arthropoda; class Malacostraca; order Amphipoda; family Talitridae; genus Orchestia; species Orchestia grillus. Next base: position 9,564 of record VOMN01041394.1, read on the forward strand.
GGCACGTGTGATTTGTGTGATTCGATCAACAGATAATTAATACACATTTTTAATGAAGGTGAAACAAAGAAATTGGAGCGTAGAAATTAGTCGTGTTTATTCATTTAAATTACCATTAATAAGCTGTCTCCGAAGAGTACCTCGTTAACACACGGGAAATATACCTATATCTGTTCTCAGGATTCGTAATTCTTGCCGCACATTAGTTCGTTAATTTAAGGAGGTTAGTGAACTCGAGTAGAACTTACAAGAATCCTAATTAATGGGTGACATGCATGAGACAAAACGTAGGGTGGAGGTCCTAATAATCAACCTTATGAGAAGTACCAAGTTACTTTTGAAACGGATGGACTACAGCGTGGACAGCTCTTTCACATTTTATGCACCTGTGTGCATCTTCACCTGAACGAAGCAAAGAATATTTAATACCGAACCAGATAATTAAAAATGTCCTTTAGAAATGGCAATGGTTTAGAAATACAATCAGAGTTGTTGTATGTAGGGCGCTACTGACACGGCTAATGACAAATTTATGTAGTGCGCTATTGACACGGCCAGACGAATTTGGTCGGCAAATACACGAAAATAAATCGGGAGAGAAGCGTGGCCATCTCGCGGGAAAAATACTGAGACAAACATGCTACGAAAATACCACAACCTGAACGCAGAAATGACGACGAATATCGTTTACAACTGTTGAGCACTTGACTTTTGGTCTACTACATGGAGCTAGTCTTACTAAAACAACTCAATTTCGGTACATTGACGACAACAAAGAAAAATCAAATCTAACGCATGAAGAAGATCAAATGAATAACCTCAAGAATTACGGACACTAATTTTACACAGAAGTGCATCCCAGTGTTGGACAAGGTCACAAAACTTTAGCTGCAGCACTAGGCTTCACACGCTGTTACGGACACTCAGGCAATAAAATGCGGTATTCCGGGTCATTCATTGGAAAAGGCTACTTCTCTAACGTCGATTGCAACTTGAATATGCTTGAAAAGAACAACTCTTTCAAATTTGCCAAAAAGAATTCAACCTCGCCACCGAACAGAGGCGATGCGTAACTAAAAAAAAATAACCTGAATCATACGACCAAGAAACAATTCCTACTCTCATTACGCGAGTCCAGCTTTCTCCACTCCCGCAACTTCGTTCGTGACAACCCAAAAGCAAGAAATACTCAACGCAAGCACTAAATTCGTAATTTTTCATGAGAAGCAAGGTCATCAACACCCGGGCACGCAAGGCGACACGCAATGGGGTGGACGACCTTCAAAATTATGCTATAGAATGGCTGTGAGAAATTGTGCTCCAGGTGCCGGCAAAATCATCGTTCCGAAAGCACCACAAGGAATAGAATGCGACACAAACTACCGTAGGCCGCAGGAAATAACTCTAGACCTGCGCTTGTGAATTTGTCGAGCAAAACATTACCCTAAGCAGAGGATTTCCACACGAACATTCCGGAGGGCAGGCAGGAGGTAAATTAGTGGCTGCTATCACAACCGCGACCATCACCAGGGCTAAAACCGCTGCTACCACCATCACCACCACCACCACCATCGCCTCTAGCACTAGGACTGCCACCAACGCCACCCCCACCGCCTCCAGCATTAGGACTGACATCACCACCACGAGATGATCAGGCCTTCACTGCCCCAGCGGCCGCCTTCTGCTGCTGCAGGACGCTCAGCTGCTCGTTCACCTTCACCTCCATCATGTCCATCACGACTGAAACGAGCAATGTACGTGAGCAACTGTGCATCACTGGAGGGCACAGGCCGCGCCTGTGCTCAGTGAAATATTATGCTGGCAGTCACATTTTAATTCAATGACAAATCATGAAAATAATTCATCATTATAATGGTTAGGTAGCACAGGGTGTTAATGGTGCCTACCCTGTGGGTAGGCACGGCACGTGCCTGAATTTACTGAAAGCAATAATTACATCACATCGTTGTCATTAGCATCAATACTAAAAACGCACATTGAAAATTTCCTACATGAGACGAGCAGCACACACGCAAGAGTTTCGGGATTGTTCCAACACAGCACCGAGGAACGTACGCTCGTGAGTAACGTCCATACTGCGTAGTGGCACACGTCAGACCCGCACTACACAGTGACGCGCTTGTGGCACACCAGCGTGAAGGAACAGTTTACTTCCCATTAAAATATATTGCCATGCTTTAGATTAAATCATCAGTTTAAGGTTTTCTATCCACGTGAGATGTAATAAAAAGAGAGTGAAGAGAAGGGACCATTTAGAATGGACTGTGGAGAACAGGGAATCCATGCAGAAGGCGAGTTCCCACACAGGATGCCCTACGCATTGCAACAGCAAGTTAAGAATGAAAACGAAAAAAAAACAAAGAAGAGTTAGTGAAGAAAATGTGAAATTTAAAGAAAAAAAGTGGGCACGAAAGATAGAAGCCCCGAAAACCTATCGATAGCAGAGGTAAGCCAGTCCCCATAGCATATGACAGTCAAACCTAACTAACCTAACCCCATCGCCTATGTCCTATCCTACGCCACACTCGAAACAGCACAAAGGAACCATTCGTCCCCCACCAAAAATATTGCTATGCTGTATTCCAGAAAAATGTTCCTTCAATGATTTCACCGAGAACTTTTTCCTTCGAGGGCCATGCGAGTCGCATGCCACACTCGACAAGAACGGCCGACCAGCGTCTCCTCTGAGTCATTGTTTCCTCTCAGTAAGTAGGAGCTGAAACGTGATCTTCAAGTTCTGTTACTAGACGAGCACATACACTGATTTAAATGAAATTGTTTACCAATTTGATTTCATTTAGTGACAGTATGAAGGCATTGCGTCGATAAAGTAAGAACAATGACACTGCTTATATTTAAAGTTGTTCGCGTAGTTGAGCTCAGTACGAGTTATATCAACAAAATCATGCAAATTACTCACTATGAAGCCTAGTCTACACACACAAATGTAGAAGTGAGAATATTCTCAAACGTCTGTTACAATAAATATCCAGCAGCAGATCGGACGTAGTTTGTCGACTGCACGATCTCTTTCGTCGCACGATCTCTTTTAAACGCGTGATGCTTACGGATGAAAAAGCTTTGAAAATTTTACTAAAAATGAATACACAGTTTATCGGTTGCTTTCGTAGTTAGTTAGTTAGTCTATGTGTCCTCCTAATCAATGTTTCATAAGAAAATATTACTACGTACGTAATTCGTCCCTCTAATCAATGTTTCACAAGAGAATATTACTATGTACGTAGTTCAATTCAAGTATGCATTGAAGTGTAACGAAGGACTACAGAGATAAAATTGACGTTCATCTGATGCAGCGGCTCGGATAAGCGGCAGTGCCGTAGATAGGACGCTGAATATCGTATCGTAAATGGATGTAATCAAAATGAAATTAAATATTTCAATTGATAGAATACGATATGACCGCATTTTGGTCCACACAGTTTCGTTATGAATAATTGATTTCAAAAGAAACGAGGAGGAACGTTCGTGACCCATCGCTAAGAAAATACCACTCATTTTGAGAGTAAATATAGTGAGTCAGTCATATTTGATGGGTCGCATACATGTGTACATTAGGTTGTCTCACATGAAATGTCGCATTTAGAGAAGTTTCCTTAATGAACTACCCAGCTCGAAAGAGATCCACTTTTGAATCGAATCATTATGTGTGACGAGAAATGGATTCTCTTCGATAACAGCAAAATAACTGGACAGCGGTTAAAAGCAGAAGAGTCGCCTAAACACTATAAAAACCACCATTGCACCTGAAAAAGATGATGGTCACTGTTTGGTGGTCTGTAAAGGGAATTATTCGTGTTTCATTTTTACAACACGGCGATACTGTAACAGCAGCATCTTATTGTCAAGATGTCGATCGCATGCATGAAAAATTGAAGAAGCACCAACGACTGGTGAATAGAGATGGCCTAATTTTGTTTCACGATAATGCACGACCCCACATCTCCAGAGCTACGGTTGGCAAGCTGCTAAGTCTGAATTACAAAATTTTGCCACATCCTCCCTATTATCCTAATACTTCTCCCACTGATTATCAAATGTTCAGCATTACGAAATTTTCGTTCGCGATAAAACATTTTTAAAGAGGAGAGCATAGTTGAAGCACTTGAACAGTTTATTCGTGAAAATGATCACAAGTTCTTTGAAGATGAAATATATGCCTTAGAAAAACGTTGGACAAATGTCATAAACAAGGAAAGATCCTGCTTTGATTAAAATAAACACCAAGACAATTATTTTCTTTAATTGGCAAATGCAATATCTCATGTGAGACAACCTAATGCTAGTAAATTAACAAAACCAAGTTGATGTACTAAGCAATTTAACTTACACTATCAGTAACCCGTGATACATTTCCACACACCTTAAAATCCCGTGTGGACCACAGGGTTTACCATGCCTAAATATAGGAAGCATTTTCTTCAGCTGATTAAGAATCGATCTAATTTCTGAACAGGTTCATACTTTCAGACTAAATATCTCGAACAAATCTCACAACGCAAACTTACTCATGTACATGGGAACATTTCTTAAATTCTGAGAGTACTCAAGATTTGAGATTTAAATTTAGCTCTACTCTCTACTAGAAAGCAGTTAAAATTTCAATTCGACTGCAAAATGAACGACGAACGCTGCTGCGAACGTGTATTTAAAAACAACTTAACTGCACATAAAAACGACAAACTTTACAAGACCGAGGCACCAGAACTTACTTTCTCGAAGCTTCGTCTTTTCCGCAGCAATTTTTTGGATTTTTTCCATTTGCTCTGTGACAAACTTGACCTTGCGCTGGAAGTATGAGACGGCTCCTGAGGAGTCCTGGGGACACACAACAGCGCCACAAAATCATATAAAACCTACGCCAATTACCAATAAAACAACGATAGAAACAGTTTTTTAGGACTTTCAAATCACACACATGTATCAAATTATACCAAAATATTTTAGGCCTTCCCACTCGTGGGCATGAGGCATACAGTACATAAAGGAACTGAGGTGGGGTGTCGGAAAGACAAGACAGACAGTTTTATTGGAAAAACAGGAAGTTTTTGCCTCCTGAATCAGTTTATGTACTTAAAAACCCTACTTAGTAACCCAAAATGCATCACAGAAAACATTAGAGATTTGTAGAATGGGAAATAACAGAGGCAGCTGCGTTTTTCTGACTCTGCTGTTACACCAACCAGTTGCTGTGGGAGGCTTGTATCAGGAAGTCAAGTTTCCTCTCACTTCCCTTCTTAGTCCTCCCTTGAATTAAATACAAATCAAAACACGGTGACATAACTCTTATGCGTAGTACTGAATCCCAAATGGCTGCATTATTTGTCCCAAGAGTCAGAAAGGATGAAGTTGTTTCCCGTCGTTGCTGTCACATCACAGGGCTTGCAAGAAACCTAACAAAAAAATCAGCTCCCAATAAAACGCCTGAAATACACGGAGGGTAATATTTTGCGTTACATTTTCTATTACCACGTCGGTGGAGGCGTGGCACACCGACGGTCAAGCCGCCTTAGGAATGACACACGCCGGTTAAACAATGTATTTTAAAGTCAATAAACGCTTGATGAATTAAAAATCACTGTGTAAATAGTAAATCCATTTTTAAACCCATTTTGGCACCTTTTGCTTTCTGGAAATAATCCCAGTGCAGATGCCCAGCATTACTCCTTCACGAGAGGTACAATCAAACTGCGCCATGAAAGACTCGGTGGTGGCTTCATACCCAGCAGGAAAAATCTCGAGTGTAATTTTACGAGCGATTATAAATCATTAAAAGTTAAAAGGTCCACTTTGAAACCAGTTTTCTCCACTTTGGATTCAATTTGAAGGAAAAAATAAATTGTAGAAACAAATGCCAGATGGCTTTCATTTTCAAATTTAGGATCTTAAGTGTTCCTAAATTTTACAAGCGTTTATGCCTTTCCAGCAGCAAAGGATGTCATGAGTGAAGTGAAAATACAAAAGCAGCAATCTGGCAGCAAAGGAAGGACTTCCCGAGGACCTAGCTACAGCTCAGGTAACCAACCTATGGGAGCAATGGGTGCCCCCGCGCAGGACCTCAAATGGGATCCCGTCTTTGCGCGACTCCCCCTTAACAAAGGATGGGCTAACCGAACTCTGATGGGCTCATAACCGAGAACATAAGCCATCCATCACCTCTTAACAGGCAAAACGTGAGAACGTAGAACTCACAATATAGAACTGCTACACAATAAATCCAAATATGACAAAAAACACCACCTACTAAAATTTTTGCAACCTTATCCTCATCCAGTATCATAAAGAACACTAAAAACATTGTCAAAACACAGAACTCACCATATGAAACTACTACTCAATAACACCTAATAGACCAAAAAAATTTCTACCTACTGGAGTTTTTCCAACCCTAACCTCATCCAGTACCACAAATAGAACTGCTTGAGAAATTGCACTTTCAGGTTCCCTCACCAAATGCAACACAGAAAACAATAATAATTTGTAGAATGGGAAATAACAGAGGCAGCTGTGCTTTTCTGGCTCTGCTGTTACACCAACCAGTTGCTGTGGGAGGCTTGTATCAGGAAGTCAAGTTTCCTCTCACTTCCCTTCTTAGTCCTCCCTTGCTTAAATATATAAAATCTACATTTACCCTGAAAGGACCAACATATTTCTTGGATGAACGAAATGTTGCATAAGTACCCGTGCATATTTTATACATTTGTATACATACTCATCGTATTTTTTGAACTGAACAATAAAAATTCAGGACAAAACAACATAACTCTATCATTCCACCAACAGAATGCTAGAGGCTAAAGGGTTGAGGTATGAATGACATCCCTCAGCCCACCAATTCAACTTAAGGCACAACCACGATGAAGTCAGCTCACCTTCTCAACATAGTACCCAGTGCCAACATTGATTAACAACTTGTTGACATCGGAGATTTTGCCAGGGACGTACATGCAGCTCGTGAGAGGGACGAGGATCTCGGCTCCAGCCTTATCAGGTGATAACTGAAAAAAAAATTACCTAGAAACGAATTTGGGCTCCATTGCACAAGCGGTAGCATGTTTGCCTTCTATTCAGAAAGTACTGGATTTAATTTCTGGCACGGTGTTTCCATTGGGAGAGAGAAATTAAAGACATTTTTTAAAAGTGCTACGCTAGTGCAGCCCCAAGCCGGAGTGCCTGAAGCTCTTCCAAAGAATTCGAAATAGGGAAGTTTAGACTAGTTTTTGTTAGTGCTATGCTGTGTTGTTGTTCCAGTCATATGATAGTAACTGAAAGTGTTCACTATATTTAGAATGAACAATAACAAAAATTAAATTTAAATGCACAATCAAGTTATAATACCATGTCAAATGTACGTCAGTGACATTGAAAAGAAATTATAGTACTTAATATCAGCTGCAGCTCCTCAACTAGAATATTAAATAAAATATATTCAGATCCTCAAACTTAAAATGGTCGTTATTTGAAAAAATTGTATTAAAAATTCTTCAAATTCATAAAAATAACATTTTAATCCCTAAAATCTTGAAAAATAAATTGTTATGATTGAAATGATTGATGTGGTATATATGATCTTACCAGGAACCTACAATTTACAAGAAAGGAACAAGACTACCGTGAGAATAACCTTTGCCCGAGGTGCGCTAGAACAAAGCCAGGCGCACTTCTATAGTGCAAGCTTTGAAAGGTCTTCTCAATCCTCTGTCTCCCTGATCATATTGAATATATAATACAATAGGACATTTTCTCAAAAAAGGTTTAATTTAATGGGCGATGAAACAATGTGGCAAATTGCTACTCATAATTTGGACAATTTAAAAGAAATGAATAATTTTCACTCCACTGTTACCGGGGTCGCATTTGGTAATTCTTTTAGCACAAATCTATAAGTGCATTTATTGTAAACATTCCTTGCTCTTTAAATATATATGCATACCTTATTCATTTTGATAAGATTTTAACAAAGTATCATGAGGTTTTCCAGTCCTTACTTTATCCGCTAGGCATCTTTAAAATAAATATCAATTAAGTAGCATACTAGAACTTGAGTTAAAAACTCCTGAGGTAAGTGTTTTCTCCATTCTAATAATCAGGTAATAAGCTTGCTTTATATATCGAGTTGCATTCTTTCAATATTAATTTTGGTTTTTGGTTCTTATTTATTCCAATTATGATTTTGTTCAGTTGCTTGACAAGTTTTATTTTAATTGATATGATTCAGCTTATTTTGTATCTATTGCCCCTTGGTCGCTTTTATTGGTTTGGTTGCTTCTGTTGTTTACCCTTATCCTTATTTCCCCCCGTTTTCAATTTGATGCTTTATAGCATGAAGATTTAAGATTACCCTTGCCTGTTTAAAGTTAAGTTCCATCACTTTGATCCCCCCAGGGGCTCCAACAGAAGGTAATGGGAAAGATAAGTATTATTCATTTTTTGGTATTGTTCCCTTTGTTACAGTGGTTGACCTGTTCACGCTATGGCTAAGGACGTTCTGGCAAGAGATGCTCTGGTGCAGGGAGCCTGATAAGGCCACATTACTTGTACGTGGCATTTACCATACCTTTCAATTTACTGTGATATCTCACTGACTTTCATTTTCTCCTTAATTAGGGCAATTGCCATCCGTTAGTAGTTAAAGCAGATAACAAGCTTATCTCACCAGCGAAATTCACGCCTGGCAATACCACTTGATAGCAAAATCTGCAACTCAAATTAACAGTATTGAGACTGTCAGGAGTATGTTAATGGCAGTAAAAAAACAGGCCTCTGGACACCTGAACCTTTGAGCTGCAAGTATTGTAAGGTATTGATATTAGAGATTTCTTTCTCTATCAATAATTTGATAGAGAAATTCTCCTGGAATGTTTTTCACATCCTCTTCATAATCAATCAAATAGAGCTGCTTTTGTAAAAATATGAGAAATTTCATCATTGTACACAGGGAGCGATTAACTTTAAAATTCATGATATCATGTTCATATACAAAATTGTGGGATTAGGTCAACACATTTGCTGCCACCATCAGAGTTAGTTTCGTTGTTCTATGCCATCACAATTGTGTTTATAAATGAGCATTTAAATTGCAATTTCTCTCACTGTAGTGGTTCTACCAAGTGGAAAACTTGTAGCCAGACAAGAGACAAGATGACGGAAACAAGAGCTAATGGCAGTAATTAAACATAGCCAAGTAGCAGCTGAGCTGGGAAGGACAAAATTACACATGACATACATGTGAGTTTTGTGGCACCAAACAAGTTAACTTGGTTAAGCCCAAGAATCCATTCCATGAAATCTCTCGGCATCTTCATCCCTGCAGTAACTCCACATGTTGAGGGTCATGAATCAAATTAACTTCCTTTCAAGCCTTGATTCACAATGTTCATTGACATACCTGCATAATTAAAGTGTAAATTTAAGGCCTAACATAAATGAGAGGTCTGCAGTACAGTTAGTATACCTACAATTTCACTACCTCTCTCAATATAATTTTTTTTAGTAATACTATAAACATCTTTACTAATATTAACTTACACATCTTTCACTAATACACCAATTCATTCATTTCAATAAGAGGTTACTTCAGTAATATAGGAATCTCTTATATTTAACTGAAAATGAAAGTTTTTATAGATATATTGCGATCATGTCAATTCCTTGGAATTGAGCACACATTTGTTGCAATGAGTGAATGAGACATGCACAAATTTAACGTCTTCATACATGCACAAATATATGGAGACAAGCAAATAAAATTTTTATCTGGTGATGCAGATTAAGATCCTCCAAATCCTATAGAATTCTACAAATGCAGCAGTATTCTGAGATTCTCATAGCAGTGGCATTACACTGACACTTCCAAAAAAATATAAATATATAGTAAAATAAAAACAAACAAAAACAAAAAACAAGCACATGAACATATAAAAATACACAAACCAGTGTAGACCACAATTATGTTGATGGAAACAAAAGAAAAACAGCTAATGTAGCTGATATTTTTCACTAGAAAATTTCAGTCATTGTTAATACAGGGTGACCCAAAAAAAAGTTGGTAAAAGTAAGCGCTTATAACTCAAAAAGTATTAAACGTAGAAAGATGAAATA
>VOMN01041397.1:0-14403 GCA_014899125.1 Orchestia grillus
CATCGTAGGTTAAATTTCAACTGCTGTCTTGTCGTTGCAATTCGTAGTTTATGTACGGACTTACGAAGCATTTATAATGCAGAATTGATAAGAACTGGAATCTATTAACAATGAAGAAAATGAACGTAATTAATATACAGTTTTCTCAACCACTCGCTGGCACGAACAAAATATCTATTACATATTTTTTTTAAATAATATTTTTGTAGCTGGACTGGTTACTTCTTCATTTTCATATCTTTTACTTTTTCAATGAACTTTTGGTGAAGTTGCCTCGTTACACAGTAGAAGTTTTGTGCAATATTACGAGTGACAAAACTCGTGCTCTTTGTTTGTCACTCGTGCTCTTGTAAACAAACAAAAAAAAATTCGTGCTCTTTGTAAGCTGAGCTCTTTGTCATTTACTTGATATTTTAGTTAACGTAGTGCTGTTGGGCAACATCAAATCGGGTGTGCAAAAGCTGCACATCTACAGTAGTGCAATTTTAATCGCGAAGTTGCATCGAAAAAACTGTGCATTTTATGTGTGCGCAGCTAAGGAGCTATTGCAGGGAAAAGGAAAGACGCTCAAAGTATTCACGAACTTAAAACCAGGTGCTATTCCGATGGAGCGTATGTCTTATATCAAATTACTGAAGTAAAGCACTTCATAGAAAAAATGCCCTCGAAAAAAATTTACGTGAAATGTTAATTTAAGCATAGCAGCAGCTACCATGAAATGTTCAAAAGAATTTAATTCTTCATGTTGACAAAATATAGACGGTAAGTCTTGAGAAAAATCTCGTAATTTTGATCGTAAAGGAAGAAATTTCTTATCGTTATTGGGTACATTTCATTAACCAGTAATCAGTTCAGTCGTGAACTGTCCGTATGACAATCTAATTTTGGATTGAACGGCCAGTGTTGAATCAATTGCATCGAATGTGTTAAGAAACATTGTTCCTGACAGTTTAAATTATTTTCTTCGCGTGTTCCATCCATTTTTGGGGTTTCCAACGAATACCAGAATATTTATCCAGACGTAGTGATGGAGCTGGGTTTCGAAAAGTATATTTTTTATCAATGATTTTTTTAATTTATGAATTTGTTAGCACCTCCTTCCATTGTCAGGGATTTTCCGCCTTATCAAACAAAAAAATGGCAAGTAGTACTAATTTCCTCAGATATTGAACGAAATTTTATGCGCACTCACTTGAGACATTTCTCTGTTTGAACGCAATATACGAATAATTTTTCCTTCTGACCGTCGTGGTGCAGGCTTACCAGCGAGCTCCAGCATCTCAGTCCAGGGCACGAGCGCGACGCTGTCCGGCCTTCACCGCTACACCAACTACTCCCTCCGCGCCGCCGCCGCCACCAGGGCCGGGCTCGGGGCCGCCTCGGCCGACGTCGTCTGCGCCACCGACATGGACGGTGAGTCGCTACTTTAATCGGATGTTCTGCAAATAGCTCGGGTACATCGTTCCAGGCAAAGCTGGTGTATCGCCTTTTAGGAATATGATATTTCACCCGAAAATATCCAACTAATTTTTTAATTGAAGGAAATGTTACGTGAACAGTTGTTCATATTTAACGTACCTGTGCGCACATATGTAGATCCTAGGGTTGAACGAATCGATGAGAATGCTAGATTAAATTATATTAATCTATCGTTCAACCAGTGAAACGTTGAACACTTCGTAGGGCTGAGCTTTTTCCACGGGGAACACTTCGCCCTGCGTCTCCAACATGGAACCTGCTGACTAGAAGCCAAGGCCGCCCTTATTGCGCCACCGAGCCATGACATATGTGCCTCTCTTAGCGCTGAGACCTTTCACTTGTTGTAAACTGTATTTTAACGTACATTTTTATTTTAGAAGATCAACTCCCTCAGCAAGTGAAAGAAGAAAATTCGTGTTTTTATTCCAAATTTACGGGGTCATTATAATTTATGAACTACAATAGGGATTTGGGGCAAAATGCAACATTTTCGAATGGTGTATGTTCTGGATATCTTATGTACGCATTTCCATTTTTTCAGAATATTTTGAATTACGAATATCAGAAATCTTAAATTTTTCTGTGAATATTGTACGGTTTTGAATTAATATTATCTGTGATATGGCCAAGGGTGACTCAAATTTTTCGTATTCATGGTTTAGAAATTTCACACGCTAATTGGAAATTGAATCCCGAGGCCAGGTTTCTTCTAAATATGCTTAAGAATTATATGCTCCTAAGTAAAACTATGTTTCATAGCTAAAAAATTTTCTTGCTCAGATTAATTTGAACGATCAAAATACAGAGTGCTGTAAGAAGTCCAAGAGACGTCCCTGATGTCGTCATTGTCGTAGAATACAATAGCAGCCTCGATCTTGGTATGGGCCACCGCATGATGCAGGTCTTGGATGGGGACCCAAAATATACTGGTAGAAGGTATGCAAGACATACAGACTGAATTTGATTTTCCATCATTCTTGTTAATGCGCCCAACATAGTTGATTCAAAACCGATTTTATATTTTCAAATCCGTACGTGGATGTAGTTGGACTGGTTAAAAAAATTGAAAAGTTTTACGTGAAAAATGTGTGTTCGGAAACGGAAATAAGTCGATCGCTTCTAGCACGAATGCTGGAACAGGGTTGTGTGACGGTGCTGCCGCGTCTGGGTTGCTGAGCGGGCGAATGAACGAGGTATTGCCGGAGGGCTCGAGCTCATTAGTGTTGATGACAGTAAATTGTGAGGTGAATCATTCGTTATCATTGATGGTAGAGCTTTGTCACCTAAGTCGAAGAATATATGCCATGATAATCTATTGCATTCATTAGCTTATATTGATCGGATTGGGAAAGGTGTGTATCGGAAGAAAATGAGAAATATTTCTTACGTAGCGACAGATTTAATAGTAAAGGTGTTAGAAAATGAACTTATTAAGTATTTGAGCATCAGGCGAGCGCAGCTGCTGAGTACATACCGTCCAATGCTAATTACCGATATTGTGATTTCCGAAGGGGAAGGAGTCAGGCAGTCGAATCAAAAACGATTTTCAGAGTATTTGATTGCTGCAAGTCTTTGGTATTGCGGCCCATGTATAGACTAGCGCTAGTACTCTTACTGAACAATTTTACAAATAAGATTTTAATGATATCTCAAAAAATGGCTTGGTGAGGAGACCTGGTGCATTACCACGTCATTATTACTCTAAATCCTGTAAATTGATTTCCGAATAACCGAATTTTTAGCCAAGAATTTCACCCTGCTTCGATCACTGTTCATACTTCATATATTTTTTGTTCCTACCTCCAGTTCCTCAAGCCCCTGCTGGAGTGAAAGCAGTTGTTTCTGGGCCTACATCGGTGCGTGTGGCCTGGGCCCGACCACTGCGGACCCACGGCCCTCTCACCCACTACACGGTCCACTACCGCACTGGGGGCCGCACTGACAGCACCACACTCCAGTACACTGTGAGCTCTTTTCAATTCTAATTCACGAGCCACCATCTCTAGCTTAGAAGTGCGTTGTTTTCTTCGCACAGGAGAGTGGTCGGCGTCATGCGATGTGTTGGGAAAATTTTTGCAGTTTGCTGTTGTGCCTCGTGTCGATCAGTAGCTGCCTCATCTGGTCTAATTTTTGAATTGAAAGTTAATTTTGTTCCTGAATCTTTAACACTCTCCGACTCCTAGCAAGTATCTATCTTAATTATCCCATATTAGTTTACTTCCCTGTTATGAATTCGTCCTTTTTTCTCTTTTTTCTTCTGTTTTATTTTTTTGGTTCCCGAACGTGAGACCCTTTTTGTATTCGCCAAAATAATTTTTTTTCCATCCGTCGTTTTTCGGTAGATGTGGAAAAACTATTGCGGATACGTTTTTTCGAGCAAAAGGGGGTTGGTGTTAAGTCCTCATGCGCAGAGCCTGCACGTGGATCAGCTAACTGTAGAGGTCAAATATCTCGCAAGATTTACTGTCACTCATCTTGAACTGTTTTACAAAGGAATTATATCATTTATGATATAAGCATGAATATTAGGAATATTTAGAAAAAAACATGTTACACCTGGTAAAAATAAAATAGTAATTACTAAAAACCCACAACGGAGTTTTTACTATCCGTAAGAGCCGTTGCTTGTCTCCTTTCCTGTCGTTATGCAGATGAGCGATAATATAATTGACACCGTGACGGGGCGCCGGTTTGTCGACGGCTTCAGATGGCAGTCGAGGCTATACCCATTTATGCACCTCGGAGGTGTGGGGAATTTCGAGCTAAGATTTCTTTTCCCAAGGGAAGTAGAACTGCACCACTGCATGTTCTCATGCAGTGGTGGTCCTATGTATATTTTTGCGTCCCTTTCCGATGGCTCAACGCAGAAAATCCTCAAAACAATTGCTAATGACGATCGTGCACTCGCTGTCACTTGGCAGTATTTGTGTCGGGCAGCGGACGTTAAGTTATTTATATCGTTAGCCATTAGTGGGCGCTGAAATTGATTTCTTCATTTTTTCATTGAGTATCCAATATTAAAGGGCAAATTTATGCTGTCGCTATTCTTACAATGGAGTTAATTGAAAATATTGTCTTGTATGTGTTGATTTGTTTTTCAGCACTTTTCAATGTTATGATTTTGATCAGTTTGAATCTGTGAGACAATTTAATTAGATACGTATAGGGTTTGAGAACATTTATTTCGACCACTTGTGATACAGCTTACAGCGAAACTTCCTTGCACTCTTGCTGAAGAAATTTATTAGTGAAGGGGAGAATGCCTCTTTTATGTGTTATTCTCATGGAAGTTTCATCACTTTTTTCGAGCGAATTCTAGGCCACGCACAGCGAGGTACGACATTTTCCTTACAGAAGTACGACAATTTTAATTTCATATGTTGTTTATAAGACTACTTCTACCTGATTGCTGAGAAAATTTTCTAATTAGATACTTTTTCGAAAACAGTCAATTAATTGTGTAGGGCAGATGCTAAAATTGCCTAAAAAATCGATGTACATACTTGATCAATTTCGATGCCTTTGAAGAAAACTTGCAGTTTCGTTTCTTATTTTTTGTCGTATAGATGTACGTCAGGATTACAAATAAATTTGCATATCAAAAAGACTGCTAGTCATAGCGACCAGCCCTGTTTTGGAGTAAGACAGGTTACCGTTGAAAAACTGCTAGTTTTAGAGGAGGAAATGACTTCATGAATTTTTTCTACTCCGCTGCTATGAAACATTTAAAAATAGTCGCAATATTTTTTGCTGTAGTCCTGCGTTCTTGAGTAAAGGAGATATTCTGCATTGTGGCGCATTTGTCAGCTATGGAAGAGTACAGTTTTTCAGCCGCATAGTAATTACTTTCGTCTGTGGAGGAGACCCAAGCTTCTTTTCCATTTCCCACATTACGATTTTAGATCATGAAATACAGCGACACATGAAAGAACTTACAGCCTGACATTGCTGCTAAGACGACGGCTGCCCAATTCAACTTTTGCACCTCCCCATCGATAGTCAACTATCCAGTAGTCATATCTGTTCATGGATGGCCAAAATTATGCATAATAATACTTTGGCACAAAAGTTGAACTGCATCGTGACCCTCATGTTGCTGTGTCGCAGGCGCAGCACACGGAGCTGACGGGGCTGCAGGAAGGGCGCCAGGTGGAGGTGTGGGTGGCTGCGGCCACCAGGGCTGGAGATGGACCTGCGTCCGCCGTCGTGTCCATCACGCCTTCCCAGACAGGTGCCTTTACCTTGGGTGGAGCCTATTTGGCGATGCTGAGAGCAGATAAAATTAGTGCGATATGATAGTACCGCAATAGAATGCAAGTTGATTGATGTTCTACGGAAGTGAATAATATTTATCAATCAGAATTTTCTACATATTAATAAGCTTGTAACTATGTATGTATCTATGTATGTCACACGCTTCATCAATAAATAAAAAGATGATTGCAGTGTCTATGCTACAGCTTGATCATAAACTTATACTCTCTACGATTATATCCGCGCTTTCCTCGCGCGTCTTGCCAGCTAGTATGTATGATTTGCCATGGGCGAAGTTTTGTTTTTACGGGACGACAGCATTTATCTGAGATGATTACAGCCGGGCAGGATTCTCAACCTTCCGAGTCCTATTTTTAAAATTGATGTTTTAAATTCTTATTTTTCCCTCCGGGCATATGAATAGATAAATGTACGAATACAATCATGATATCAATGTGCGTTGTTTCTATGAGTCTGAGCAGTGTTTATTCCTAAAATCCAAATATTCGGGTACTCTAGCTTACGTGCTGTCTCAAGCCTATGCCAGGAGACCAATGCGCGATGCAGAAGGTTGAAAATGTATGATGTGGCGTGGTGCAAGCGAAACGAAAGATTTTTAACGTCACATCTGTACGCAAAGTGCTGCACTCATCACCGAGAGCCTGGACAACTTTTCCGTCGTCAAACGAACGTTACATCTTATGTTATGCATGGTTTGGAAGGATTTCCATGTAGCTAAAACTAATTATTTTGAATTCTGCCAGACCTCGCGGCGTTGATCGTCAGTGTTTTCAAATTTCATATCTTGACTTGCTGCTGCAGTGGGCGCTGGCATCTACGCTGTGGGAGGGCAGGTGAAGGTGGGCCGCGGCACGGACATCCTACTCCCCTGCCCCCACGTGGGGTCCCCCAAGCCAGAGCTCAACTGGGAGGTGTGAGTACAAATCTTTCGGTTTGCCTGGATTTTCCCCCGATGCCTACGCTATATTGATTTCTGTGAATTTACCCGGTATGTTTTTTCACGGTTTTCCTTTTCCCGATTGCTTGAGCATAAATTGCCTGGTATTTGATTCGAATCTGAGCTGCTAATTACTTATTTGTTTTTAATTGTAACCACATATTACTATCAGCTGCTATCCCTGATAAATAGTATAAAGGTTAAAACGCGAAACGAATATGCGTGCCCCATATATTTCTATTGTACAAGGTGACACAGAAAAACAAGAACTTTTGAAATACGTAGTGGCGGCATATACAGGGTGTTTCACAAGAATCGGAACCCTCCGTTTCAACCCTTCAGTTCAATATTGCCCTCAAATAAAAAAAGAAATAACTAAATTTATTCGCATTCCAGGTACGAATAGCATAGCTGTAGCAAATATATGATTGTGATATATTCATCATTAAATCTTCAAGAGACTGACCCAAATATGCAGCTCACAAAGGAACAGAGAGTTTTTATCGTCACTATTCATGCCAAAACCAGAGGCAATAAATTGGTAAAGGAAAAATTTGGAAATAAATACCCAGAAAGAGCATCGCCCTGTGAGATCAAAAAGAGGGCGATGTTTTTTGCTCTTAAAAAGAGAAGGACCATGCTCGTAATCTTTTTTGATCATCCCATCCTTTTAAAATTATTTCCTAGGTTTTTGCTTTTTATTGATTTTGTTCTCGTACTTGATATGTATACATAATTATTCTATACATGTTCTTCCATGTTTTGGCAACTCCTATTCAGAAAAGTGTACTGATTTTGTTTCATGTCTTTCTCTTATTTTAAAGCTGCTGGGAATGGCTTAGGATGTAGCCGAAACGTCCTGTTTTGTGAAGTGACTAATTATAAAGAAAGAAATGACTTTTAAAAGTATTGTCTTTGCGATAATTTTTATAGGAAAATAACATTGTTCTGTCGAGGGCGCTGCCAGACTGTCGGTACTGACTATCGCGCTCGCCAGGTGATCACGAAGTTAGTGCTGGCGCCTCCTGAGACGCAAAAATTTCTCACGACGCACACTTTTCTTGCCCTTACTAGATCCAGAGTTTTATTTACGCTCTATCCTTTCAAGGGCGACGTCATATATGTAGATGCAGCGCTGCATATTTTATTACTCGTGAGAGAATCGGTCAATTGCCTTAGCATGAACTACATACTCAGTTTTTACTCGTGATATAAGATTTCTCTCACATCTTGATGCTTACATTACCAATGCTAACATATGCGTATACTACGCGCTATTATGTATATGTACGTTCTAATGCGCTCTGCGTTCAATTCTCCTATATATGGCCGTCTCAAAACTTTGTTTCTGGTGAAATCTTTTGAGCATTAGTAGTTTTCCCTTAAGTGAGAAATGTGAATTGTTACCTTGAATTTGTTATGCGATAAAAACTTTCTGTGCTATTTCACACATTATTTTCCTATTCTTAGTTATTGAAATCATGCTTTCGACCGAATGATTTCTTCAGTCTTAGAAAACTAGCCAAACGTTTACAGTGTTCGCATAGATATTTGATCAAAAAGTGCGAACACTTGGAATAAAAACAGGTTTTATCAATGAATAAAATGTCGGGCTATCGCCGTTAAAAAAGCAGACACCCACATGTTCTTGAATCAGTTATAAATGAGCCAGTGTGCCAGTCTTTTGAAGCATCATCCAATTGCATCTATGATGATAGAGTTGTGAATAGCTATTCAATCTCTGCCTCAAGCATTGCCATTATACAACTGTTCAGGCACGGTGAAATACAAGTATGACCGTGGCTTTGCCTGAGTGAATGTTGGATAAAACTCGGACGCCACTGTAACAATGGCTTGACCTTTTTTAGCTGTGTGTATGGCCAGAACACTCTTTCGAATATGATGCCCAGCTGGATACTGGTGATTATAAAAATTTGATTAGTGGAGATTTTGAGATCGTTATTTGTAGTAATCCGAAATTGTAGGTATGCAGTAGAGGTTCATCTGAATGTCTTGCCCTAATCGTCATGAAAGTATCTACGAGCTTAACGGTTACAGCCAAGAAGTCCTGATCATGCGCTTAATTTAATGTTCTTCGTTCATGAATTCGGCCGTATTTCGTTAGAAGAGTAAATATTTTATTGCTCAGTGAGTTTTGTGCACAGAGTATTCGTCTACTAATTCATTCAAGACTTTTCATTATTTTGTCGTCCGTGTTTTGGGATCAGTATGCGACTCATTTTGCAATTTGACCTTGGATCCTAATGCGACGGATTTGATAGTAAAGCTCATTCATTTATATTGTTTATGAAGCGTCAGTCACGCTGTGGGAGTCGGAACAGAATACAATCGAATAGAATACGGCACTAAAAACCAGTAAAGAGGCCCATTTTTTGGTTTCTTGCCACGTTCCGCGCCGTCAGATATCAGTCACGCACAGAGAAACGCTCGACGTGAAATAGGAGAGCAGAATAAAACAAAGAACAATTAGTATTACCACCACTTTTTATCTGTGATCACCATAACTACCACTAGCCACTCCACCTCAGCGGAGGAAAAAGAAAGTGTGCAGAAATAAAACAGTCACACTCACAATCATCGATTTTCACGCACATCAGAACGTTCGTTTTAACATAAGAAAGCAACCATGTTTCAATTTTAGGGTCGTAGCATTTGGTACACTTTTCTTTACATCATCAGTAATTTTCAAAGTGGTCTTGAATCAGTAGTTTAAAATGTTGGGAGATTCCCTATCCAGTATTTTTCGCGACAATTTTTGCCCGTGATCATTCAGTCAGCAAAGACTATGTTTTCTATCTTATGGATGGTTTCAGATTCTAACAAGTTTAACAGGAAAGAAAGTCGAAGCAGGGGATGTAGTTAACGATTTTTTTTTGGGTTTATGACCGCCGTTATTTCTGGTGCAGATGTTATTCTTTTTTTGGAAAGCCTTTCTAGCCTAACAGCTTTCAAACCGTTAAGGTATTTGTAGGTCTCCATTAGTTCACTTCGACCTTCTTTGTTCAAGTGAGGTAAGTTTCAGCCGATGAAAACGCTGTTCGTAGCTGCTGAAGGGTCTGGAGATCAAGAACCATTTTTGTATCTTAACGCGCTGAATTCGTTCCATTTCATTGATGTCTCGTAACACGGTCAGAGACCAGAGTTGTAATGCGTACAACAAATGTGGTCGGACGAGTGTTTTATGGAAAGGTAGTATTACGTCTTCGAAATTATAGTCAAAATTTATTCGACGCTTCTGGTGAAGATGCCGCCTTTCCGCATACATCAATTGCGGGAGCTTTATGTACAAGCCGCGTGCAAGCTCTGAGGTCAAAGTCGATTGACTTTAATTCGTATGCGATTTTCGCTAGTGATGTTTTGACATGTTCTGTATAAGTTGACATCACCGTAGACGTTCACTATCATTCCTGAAATATGAACATGTACTATTTATCCATTTTGAGAAGTTTATACTTTACACATTTTGACAAATTTATTGTGTAAACTCTTACACTTTTCATATTAATGCTTCTGTAAACAAATCAGAGATGAAGAATTAGAGACTAAAATATGTGTTACGCTATCGAATGGTCAGTACACATAAAACATTGCAGCAGTTGTATGTCTCGTAGGAAGTCAAATGGAAAATATAAAATACATAAAGAGTATTCATATTACGTTGACAAATCCCCGTATATCGATTTATATAGATAACAATCTTTAAACGAAGGATGTAAACAAAATTAAAAAGGATAATTTTACCACCAATAGCGATATATTTCTAGCATACTTGAACACCCTGACAAAGAAAAGCACTTTGGCTGCACGCGAAAGTCAACACTCGTTTCGAGTTCGGCAGAAGTTTTTTCAGTTAACTGGTTGTCCCCTTGCACTTTTATCGGCGAATTCCATTGGTTTAAAATTTTATGGCAGCTCTTCGTACGGCTAACGAGTCATAGCCATTTAACGATTCGTTTTTATTTCCGCTCCCTCGGGCTCCTAGGTGCTAATGATCATGTATCACAAAAATAGGTGAATTTTACAGTCGACGCCAACGATTTCCAGACTTTTGTCTCTACCCTAGTGGCTTCCTTACCGTTCGGGTCAATTTCCTTAGGGTACGAATGTTTAAGATTTGATTGTACTATTTAATAGATTTCATGCTGTTATTTTGTAACGGTAATACGTTGTTCAAATCTCGGCAGCCTAATCTTAACGAGTTGAGATTTTTAGTTCGACGTTAATTAGTTATGTTTCGCTTAGTTTCAGTTAGTATTACATGTTTATTTCTATGGTAGTCACCGCAAATGTTACTAGGATGCTGGGCTCACCATCTTATTCTGGGCTTAGATCTGTGCTGTAAAGTGTCAACCATCCTATCCCTTAAGTCAATTTCGGTGACAAGTGAAGTTTTGACTCACGCCCGCTGTGGAAATGTTTCCAATAAAGGAAACGACTCCACTTTTCTGAACAAAAAGTTACTCCTTTTTCGGTGCATCCGCAGGATGGCGAAATTGTTGTATTTCAGCAATGTATTCGATCCTAACCATCAAGACGTGGTTCAGTTCCAAAAGTTAGGATTTTCGTTGACAATTCAAAGCTTATTGTCTCTGGACATTAATTGTGAGCCGTTTCTGAATAAAAAATTTGAGGCTGCTCTCCTACGATCAGGTGATTATGGCGCACAAGCGAAATAATAATTCATCATCAATTTCATCTGCTAAGCAAGGCAGTAAAATCGTTTATTTTGGAGTACAAAATTTTAAAGTCATCTATAATTTTTGCAGATTTTTCACACTCGTTTGCGAGCTTCTCATTGCTTTCGACGCAGCTTTTTCGTACAGGCTCGTAAGAACTAGTAATCTGATGTCGTCTGTAGCTTTACATAGAATTCTAGAGGACTCCAAATGTAAGCCCATGCAGAGATAGAACCATGGAACGAGAGTGCATGCATTTCTGTTACAATGCTACAATTTTGTATAATTTTATATGGGCTTCGTAAGAATTGAGGCTACGCCTAGTTAAGCAAGTGCACCTACTCAGAAGCAATTGTGAATTAGCATTGATTATGGTAATTCTCGTTTGAATGCTCAACCGTGCGGTATTATAATTCAAACTGAAGTGAAATTTCTGCACTTCTTCTCCACTTACACAAAGAGTTAATTTCTTGCAATGGGTAAGAAACTCTTTATGAACGTCGAAATGACGAAACTGAAGCAGGAGCATGGAATGTGACCCCTAAATTTTGATCAGTTATAGCCGAAAAAGGAAATTCTTTAATGAATTAATTTTTTGATTGTATTCCTTTTTATTTCCTATAATAACTATACGTTAGTAGATATATTGTCTTGTCCGTTGTTTACTAACCCATCAAGGCGGTACTGCTCACGCGCGGTGGATACGTTCAGGGTTAACTGCGTAAGATAATTACGTCGCGTGAAAGAAGTACTCTCGTTTCCTCATGTTGCGAGATATTTTTTGAGTTTCAGAGACAAAAACTTACTTCTGTATGTAACGATTGTAAGCTGTTCTCATATTTACAATTACTATTCGTGTTGAATTGAATTGTATTGAAATTCCTTAACAAAATATACCAAATTTTTCCAATAAAGAGAAGGGATTACAAATGGAGAAAAGGGTTTGCAATCATACCAAGCTGTCATAAGTAAATTTTGTAATTTTAGGGAGCACTCATGAAAATTATCCTGTCTGGATCACAAGAAAATCGTGCAACTTCATTAGGAGTATGAGTAGTACCGCCTGGAGCTTTTTGAGTTTTTTTCAGCACTTCTGATAATAGTTAGTATTATTTTCAGGCTAAAATTGAGGAGGCGTACATTTTCCTTTCACTTTTAGAAAAACTAAAAATGTCAAGTCGGATCGGGAGCGCAGCCCAATTTTTTCCGAATAAGGTTATAAACTGTACAAATCATGTCAGGTCAGACATGTTTATTTAATGTGAGAGAACTTTTGGGAAGGTTTAGTCAGTGACAAGAGATCCCGTGCCATTACGCACGCGCCTCAGCTCAGTTCAGTCAGTGACAAGGGATCCTGTGCCATTACGCACGCGCCTCAGCTCAGTTCACTCAGTGACAAGGGATACTGTGCCATTACGCACGCGCCTCAGCTCAGTTCACTTAGTGACAAGGGATCGTGTACCATTACGCACGTGCCTCAGCTCAGTTCAGTCAGTGGCAAGGGATCCTGCGCCATTACGTTAAGCGCCTCAATTCAAAGATCAGTGGCGAGTACAAACACGCTCTTGAACCGATGGACAACCTTCTTGGAAAGGATCTTGTTGAGCGCTTTATTCTGGGAGATTGTTGAAATTGTCTACTTCGAACGCCGAAAGAATAGGAAACAATTGAAACTAATTTTTTCTAAAATCAGCTGCTCCATTGGCGAGTCGCTTTAAACAGAAGATGAAACCGCTTGAGCGAAGGCATTGGCGATCGTGTCTTTGGAGTTGGGCATGGGATGCAGTGGCCTGAGTGTGCGATTCTTTATTTTTTTGGTAAAAAATGAAGTCTACGAGAAACCTTCAATTAACTTGCACGATTTATGTAACATCGCCCTGAATATAACCGTAGCTAGAGGTAATACAGCAGTGATTCGAAAATCGAAGCAGGACATGCGAGTCCGGTGTCGAAAACAGTCTTGAAAAGGACGATGGTCACAGATTAGATTAGAAACATAACTATGGGCTGAAAAACAAAATTATTTTTGTTATTATCAACGATAAAAAAATGCTTTAACAATTGACCATACTTATTTTTCTTTATTTTTGGATGTTCAGTGGTATTTTAGCAAATAAATTCATTGCTGACACTTATAACACCTATTCGCCTAATGAACATAAAAATCATAAAATATTTTTTGTGTACCTATGCCCAACCCCTCCTGTGAACAAACGCATCTTTTAACTTGTAATAATAGACAAAGTAATATTTAAAGTGAAACCAAGCCGTTAATACTTCCTGTTTAATAAGTATTTGGAAATCTGACACTTTTTTGCGACTCGCCCTGTACACACGAACTGAAATTGCAAAATCTTATTCAGGTGGTGGGGCGAAATATGTACAGTTAATTGAAACAAGTACATGGACAGTTCAGGTGATAATTATGCTTCTTGTTGTTAATACTGTATTTTGTAGCCATATCAAAGTTTATTTAAATATATTTATTTAAATATATCATTATATAACAATTTTGAGAGTCCCAAGTATGATACTTATTTTCACCTCACTGTAGGTAAGATATTATCAAACTCACTTGGACATCCTGTTTGTTCTCCACTTTCGGAACTAAAACTTCCATTTTGAATTTCATATACTATCTTTCGCCAGGTTTTCATTCGAGCTCTCCCTTCATTTCATTCGAGGCTAAGTGAATATTTATAATCGCCTCACCGTCGAAGTTCCTTCTCTTAAACCCATGAGGCATCAAGTGCTTAAGATCCTCTCAAGACTTCCTGCTTATTACTATGATTAGGGAGACTTCAGTTGTATGATATCCAAAACTAATTATTTTGTTTAAATGTACTTGAAAATTATCCCAGCGAATTATCTTGAATGATTTACTTCAGCTCATCCTCAACGCTCTTACTGTCTTACACATATGCTGAATTGAAACGTAAATTGTTTCTGTTTACTGTTTCATTTTTTATCACTGTTAAGGGTTCGAATAGCCCGGAGGGCCGTAAGAGGGAGAGC
>VOMN01041398.1:0-18336 GCA_014899125.1 Orchestia grillus
ACAGGCCCCATGTTTTTTCGACAGCCACTATGCTGCTCCCACACCCAACATGTTCCTCCCATAGCCACCATGCTCCTTCCACCGCCACCATGCTCCTTCCACCGCCACCATGCTCCTTCCACCGCCACTATGCTGCTTTCACGTCCAAAATGTTTCTTTTACACCCTCCATGCTACTCCCACAGCCACCATACTGCTCCCACGCCCACCGTGTTCGAATGAAAAGAAAAATACTCAATCCGCCCATGTATATGAGGAAGATATTACTGCTTTCAATTTCATTGACATGAGTTACAATTTTAGACCGTATTTGTATGGATGAACTGACCCTCATTATCTTAAAATTTAATGGATTTTGAAATAAGTACGGAGGGCACTTTGAAGTATGGAGAAACGATGACTCACCATGGGCTTCCCATATACCTGAGATGTTTCCTCAATGAAGTTTTGAAGGCCTTGTGCTCATTCCAGTCCTACCATTGGAAGTAAACGGCATGTCTGTAAGACACTTCATCACCGCTGTGGTCATTTACAATTTCATTCTTGCATTGCTCTAGAATTATTCAAACTTTTGCATTGCTCTAGAATTATTCAAATTTTTGCTCATCGTTTCAACAGCGAGCACTCCGTCGCGGGAAAGAACTTCCTCGGACCCTATTTCTTCATTTTACTACAGCATAATCTCCGTCGCACACATGATTTTACATATTGTCTAACTTGTTTCGTATAATTGGTCTAAATTTTAAGTTATTAAA
This sequence comes from Orchestia grillus, assembly GCA_014899125.1. Taxonomy (NCBI): domain Eukaryota; kingdom Metazoa; phylum Arthropoda; class Malacostraca; order Amphipoda; family Talitridae; genus Orchestia; species Orchestia grillus. The sequence goes on from VOMN01041398.1 coordinate 755, forward strand.
GCACGTACATTATTTGATGTTGTATAGCACAAATTATAAAAATATTATTTGAACCTTATCTAAGTATTTTAATTAAGTACGGTGTAGTTTCCGCTATATTCTTATATTTTCATGATTTAGCCTAGTTGATTATAAACATGTTCCTGTAAGCCCTCTTTCCTCTTCTTCAAGCTCCAGACTCCAGACTTTTTTGTGTCTTCCTGTATCTATATTTTCAAAAGTTATTGGTTCGTTATTCTTCAAACATTTGTACCTTGATAATTTGTACCGAAACTTTCCCGTCAGAGGCTGCGAATGTTTCTCGCACCAACATTCAGTGATTGTGACGTTAGGCACGTCTGCAAAACTGTCATATTGTGACTTCGTTAAAAACATCGGTCTCTCATCATTTAGTTTGACACACCTACTTTAAGGCTCACAATTTTTTATTCATTCCAAAGTCAAATGTTTTTATTTTATCATTTTTAGGACATTCATAAACACCATATCCTATTTAATCATGGATCTTTTCAGCATTCCATTCTTATTTTTATCTTGGTCTTAACGTGATCTCGGTGACGAATCAGTAGTTTCGTGAGTAATTTGTGTCTTGCAGTTATGAGTTGAAAAACGTACAACTTCAGCTACTCTCGATTTCTCCCCTATTCTAATTAGCCCTTGACCTTCATTTATTTTATTTTTACCCTAATAATATTTCCACACCTTTCCTTCGAAGTTTCTATACGCTTATCAAATGAGGCATATTTCCTTTTAATTAATTTCTCCCCTATTCTAATTAGCCTTTGACCTTCATTAATTTTTATTTTTACCTTAATAATATTTCCACACCTTTCCTTCGAACTTTCTATACGCTCATCAAGTGAGGCATATTTCCTTTTAATTAATTTCTCCCCTATTCTAATTAGCCCTTGACCTTTATTTACCTTTATTTTGACCCTAATAATATTTCCACACCTTTCCTTCGAACTTTCTACACGCTCATCAAGTGAGGCATATTTCCTTCTAATCTCACCGTGTTTTCTTCTCTCTCTCCCTCTTTCCCTCCCTCGTGACGCCATTGTCCACTTTGCTCCCGACAGAATGAGTTCCAAATAGAAGCGCTGGTAAGTGCACGCTCCGCACCAGCTTGATTCGCTCACCGGGTCCCTGGCCAGTGATTGGCGAGCTCGTACGCACCTGAAAAATAGCTCGATAAGCTCGCCAGCAGGGCATCCGCGGCACCAAAGTTTCCTGTAAAGAGACGGGGCAGACTTGAATTCACCAGCCAAAATTCGTTTCAAGAGGTAGCTTAGCTATAAACTATTTCACAGGAATCATAAAACACGCAATATTCGAAGGGCGGTCAAAATTTTTCACCCGTCATTCAATGGTGACTTTTTTATGCCCCTGAAATGACCGGTCCCGTCGCTCCACTGTCGTCACTGCACAGCCATTTGAAGTTCAGCTAACAATGTAAACAAATTTTTCCTGCATATGCTGAAAATTGGGATCCAGATTTCATTTTAAATTTTAATTCCGCTTCTCACAGAAATACTACAAAATTATTTCAAGTAAACGTATGCACTGTTGTAGAAGATACTTTATTTTTATTCAATGTTTTCCTTGAATAATGAATGATACGGCTACTTTTGAGGCTACAACTGCAGCTCCGCCACCGCTAGCGCAGGGTCCCAGGCAGCGATGACAGTGTAGAAGCAGTCAATATTGAGCGGAAAGAATCGCTCCAGGCGGCATGTGTGGAGCGGTCGCCTGATCGGTAGCCAGGCTACTGGCTTTGCACGCTGCATGATGCAATGCACCCGTAATTTTAAATTTAATGAGTCTCCTGACGCAAATATGCTCTGTTCTTTAGAGTACCAACAAAATCTACGTTACTAACTAGTAATGCATCGGTCTGACTTAACTGGTTGTATTGTAAGGCTGCATGCATGTGTCGTAACGAGAATAGTTTAATTGCAAAATAATCACAATAAGACACCTTTTACATCCACACGTTCAATGTAGTTCTGCCACCAACTGAATTCCAATTAACTCGGTGTGTCACCACGCTCGGTGCTACATCAGGTTACAGAACTTCCTTCCTGACTGCATGTGTTGCTGTGTGCTGTGTTGCATCATTCGTCTTCCGCACGGGCCTTGCTTGAGAAGATAGTATTAAACAATTAAACAATTTAATACCACAGAAATTAAATGAGTTAAAAAATTGTAGACTTACATTTTTTAAACAATGGATCATTTTAACTACAGCTACTTGTGGGCCCGAATGAGTTCTATGAGAACAAGAGTATCCTACAAAAGTCGTATTCTAAAATGTACACATATGTTTGTACAATCTAAGACACGATTCTTAATGTACATAAGGCTGATCGAGTTGAGAATTTATTGAAATAATAGAAAATTATCCATTTTTATGAATTTTTTGAACGTCTAGTCTACGAAATGTAGTACGTTCTATAACATACTAGAGCTCAAAATTTATTTACATACGATGTGAGTGAAGCCTTAATGGCCTATTAGGATACGAGACTACCATGTGAATAATTTTTTGACGTACGCTCACATTCACTGCACAAAATGGCAAAGTTAGGAAAAAGGCTTAGCTACATATGTAAGACCGATGTAATGACTTATGTTCCTATATATACTGCACACCTGGAATGCAATTTTCAGCTAATTTTTCTGTTTCATTTTTTGCGCGTAGGGACAACCGCTTTCATTCTAGCACATTGAATTATTAAAGCACTCAAAAAAGGGTGTCCACACCCTATAAAGGATCGCCTGCTAAAAGGCCCACTGTGCTGTACGCATCATTAATTTATAAAAGTGCATATTTATATGAGCGTCTCTCATATCCTTTGCACTTCAGACCCCGCCGCCTGCTGCTTGACAGCTCGGTGCACGCTGTGCACGAGGCGGCTGCCGCAGGGAAAACGCATTCGTCAACACTAAAAAGTTTGCCCTGGAGCAGCCAGCTGGCCGCCTTGCTGGAGCAGCCAGCTGGTTGCCGTACTGGAGCAGCCAGCTGGCCGCCTTGCTGGAGCAGCCAGCTGGCCGCCTTGCTGGAGCACCAACTGGCCGCCTTGCTGGAGCAGCCAGCTGACCGCCGTGGTGGAGCAGCCAGCTGGCCGCCGTGCTGGAGCAAAAAGGTGGCCCCGTGCTTTAAAAGTCGGATTTATTCGACAAAGAGGACCCAAATTAACCGGAATTTTTCTCCGTTGCTCGTTACCGATGCCGTAGCAACGCACTTCTTGAGTACAAGTGGAAGCATTCTGCCAACATTTTCTATGCATTGAGTCATGTACTTGAATCATCTCCTAGGAGTGAAATCTTTGGGTAAAATTTAACTAGAACTGTATAGGCGTATGCGATATATTTTTTACTCCCAATAATATTAGGTTTTTAAAAAATGAATCTATTCGCACAATCATTTTCTTGATTTTCGACTCTGTTAAGCACCATTACCGGGTCGAAGTCAATTGTGGTCCTCTAGATACGTACGGTATGAGCGCCGCGTTTTAAAACCTCGGAAAACGGCTTTAAAGTTTCAGGATCCAAGCAATGACACGTAGAGGTCAGTCACCTCGACTTACATTGGTTTTTGACCATTTTGCAGCCATCTTTCTGAACCTACGACTCATCCTCAAAACAAATGAAGGTTTGGGGAGGACAACTGTACACATAACTCGTTTTCACCACACATAGCGACCGATATCGCATGATTCTAGGAGCCCTAATTATTCCCTGTTCATTTCTCCCTCGGCTGTCCAGACCTCCGTACAAGAGTGACACCCGCGCTCAACGTGCTCGAGGGTCCCTTCATTTTGTTGCATGTGCCTGCCCAGTAGGATAAATGTGTAGATAAATGTGGGATAAATGAGTTGATAAAACTTCTATTTTTCCTTAACAAACACGTATATAAGATATGTTTTAGAAAAGTATTTGTCATCTTGCTACTTTGCACGGCTCATATTAATTACAAGATTTATAGCACTTATTCTTTCCCTCTCCGAGTAAATGTGCCACGCTGCCACAGACCAGAATGCGACGCATGTATTCCCCGATGCCTCGATGCTTCGTAGCTCTGAGTGATGCATCTTGACCCTTGCCAAGAGCAGCTCTGCTTTGTGCCTGATCATGTTGTCGGCGCCTCATCTTTGTGCGCTTTGGATTCTTTGTTAAAAAGCATCACAAAATTTCACTAAGTTTCAGTGCTGCGTTATTTCAAAGCTAAGAATAACTTGCAACAAGGTAATTTAAATGAATAAATAGTTTATGAAATAATATTCTAATCTATTTTTAATATGTTTTAACGTGATGTCTATTATCAAGCTAAAATTGTCAAGCAGGTTTAGGTGTAAAGCTCTTCCAACTTGTTTCCTAACACATGCTTCATTAACTTGTTAGCAGTCAGAAATGTTTCTCATTATTTCATGAAACATTCGCAACCTTCTTTTGGGGAACTATTCATTCTCGCGAATATTCCTTGATCAAGCTCGTCTCTCGCATGCCATGACGACTTGAAGGAAAATGTAGTTCTTATCACTACAAATAGCTGAAACATGAACCTAGCTGATTGCTCATGCTACGCTGTCGAAACGGAGCGACGTTCACAAAAGTGGAGCAGTTTAGTCCTTAATGAGGCAGTAAAATTCAATAGCAAGAAGTGAAGTTGTTACGAGAGCACTTAGAATCTACGGCGGCTTCCATGGAACATTTAGCTGAGTGCAGTAGTACCCGTACATCCCTTAATTCATCCCTGTATCTACGTTTCAGACCCATATTTCAGACGATAAGCGGATATTGCTAAATAGAAATATGTTGCTGATATACGCTGCTGAAATACGCAGCTGAAAATATACATCTGAAATTCGCCGCTGAAATGCGTCTTCGGGGTGTGTTTGTAACTTTTTCGATGGCCAAAGAAAACATTGGGGTGCTCTGATTAGGTGAGTCGGTAATCACGGCCGTTCTATGGCGAGATTCAGATTCATAAAACATTACTGCAAAATGCCCCGAAATGAAGAAAATAGACGCAATGCCATAATTGGTAAGCCCTGTGGAATAAGTCTTACAAATTAATAAGTACACGCGAAGTACAGGGACAGTGGAAACTGAGTCTTATCCGTCATTTTGTTCACACACGCATGTGTTCAAATCATGGATATTGAGTGTTACTTTCAGAGCTACGTAAACATTATTCGTTAAACATTTTGATTCACATAGCAAGCGAATCTGCTGAATACTTGAATTTCTCTTGAACTTTTCACCGTTTATTTTGATAGAAATTATTTATACATATGTGCTTGAATTTTCCATTTTTATGAGTAGATGGAGCTCTCGCTTGAAAGCTTCCTGTGCATTGCGCGTCTCCGGAAATCTGAATCAAGCTTTTTCTGTGGGAATGAAGCTTTTTGAAATATAAAATATGAGGCTCGTTGAGGAACTGCTAGTGAGCCAATAAAACTCTAATATTGCTGTCTGAAATTTTAAGTGAGTAATGGTTCAAATGAAGTTTTTGCATGTTATGATGAGTCTGCTGAACCTCGGAAACAATTTTAAAAGTTTCTCACCACGGCTCATCCCCAAACATAAACAAACGAGTTGTTAAATTAAAAATCATAATTCGTTTTTTAAGTTACCAAAAAAAATTTATTTCGCTGAAAAAACCTACTCCATGTACTTTACATAGTTCGGTTTCTCACCGAAACATCCAAGTATTTTCTTTCATATTTTCAGCCCTTGTATTCTATGAGGTATTTAATGATCGCTAGTGTATGTTCAATGCCTTATGACCTTAGTATTTCATATCATCTAATAAGCCTTCTGAAGCTAAGAATTATGTAATTTATTTATTTGAAAAATGAAAAATGAATTGACGGGGATGAAGAAAGCATCTTCATGACGAAGTGTTGTTCAGTCAAATTTCGTTTCACTACCTGATATGACGTTAATGCCCTGAATTCGAAAAAATATCGTGCAATTATCGACCAATAATATGTGATTCGTAAATACCTCTCTTTGATCCGAATTTGCCAAATGTTACTTTATTGTTTTCAAACTGAATAGCCGGTGACGGAGTCCGTTATGAAATTTTACTCCAGAGTTCTTGTTTCTGATTTAGTGAAGAAGCTCTAATACGAAGTCAATCAGCTACTGCCTGCCACCTGAGCTCAACAGGAGAACGGCCTTCACGTCCTTATTTGAGACCTACCTTAAAAATATTATTTCAATTATCATGACAGGAATCCGGAATGAAAATATTCTTTCAAATATTCATGAAACATTTTAGCATTCTGGAAGTAACATTTGGGCTCGAAAATTTTTAGAAATACTTGCAAAACTTTATAGGAGGTTGGCTGTACCCAGGATGCGAGAGGTAGTTGAGAACTAAGTAACGTCCCCCCAAAAAAACCTGCAGATCCAGCAAATCATTACCATTGAACGTTACGTACACATAAAGAAAGACTAAATGCACATCAGCCAAAGAAACCGTCATTTGTAGCAATAACAGCCTCTAAGTACTCGCTAAAGAAGCAGTCCGGAGGCAGTGATGAGGAGTATTTGACATGATGCAAGTCCACTACAGCCGCCCCTAGAGCCGCAACAGTGTTGTGTCAATTCGTATTGAAAGCCCTCTCAGCAAGACGGAATGGTCCAAAAGTTTGACGCCTGGGTAACTGCGAGGCCACAATCGAGAAGAACACGAACATACCTGTGTGCCATATTTCAGTTTGTTCGAGAAACGCTTGGCTAGTACAAACATTCTTTCCTCCCGGGTTCCCTCTCACTTGAACTGACCTCTCCGCATCACGTACGACCTGTAACAGAGGTCGTCATGAACCACACATTTAATTGTGGCCTTGTCAAGCTGACAGCTTTCAGCCGAGTACCCTCATGGACTTCCCAGGGTCCTGTTGGATAGCAGTTTTGCCAGAATCGATATATTTGTCTGTTCAAATGCTGCCCGAGTGCCGATAATTTCGCTTTGCCAGGGAAAATGTTCCCACTTCACCACTAGTGGTCTCCCACTCATTATGAACGTCGATGACAAATGGCCGGGTGACTTTAGTGAAGAAGGAAGTGATCTCGCCATCAGGGTATCCTGCGGCCAAAAGTCAATAACAGTTGGTGCCTTCATTTTGGGGATAAAATTACGTTTAGCCACGACAACCTGTAACAAAAGGGACACGTTACGATGACGTATACTTGTGTGTCCTCAAATGCACCACTACTGCGTCACTGTGTCGCTTGTGGGTTCTCAAATGCATCACTACTGCGTCACTGTGTCGCTTGTGAGTTCTCAAATGCATCACTACTGCGTCACTGTGTCGCTTGTAAGTTCTCAAATGTTTACCGCTCCCGGTAATTAGCCCTCATTTACTTTTCCATTCATGTTTAAAAAGTAATGTATTCCTGGGGTTGTGTCTGCCTAATTATCACATGTTGGCTAGATAAAACTCTGCACTCTCATGGCGGAGACAAAAGAATCAGTTCGTGGGTGTAAATTCTTTGTTCGACTTTTGCATCGCCTCGTTCCGGCTTATAATTTTGAGAGCTTATACAAGTTTGGAGACTCAGCGACAAAAGACGAAAATATCTAATTTTGTTGCTAAGTTATGACAAAGCCTGTTATTAAGCGCTCCCCAAATTTTTAACCTTTTGTAACTCTTGGGAAGGCCGACGAACATGTGTATGGCTTGAGTGACGTTACTTTGCCAATTTTTCAGCTGGTTACACTCGATCATCTTCCAGTGGTGTCACAAAGAGCTCGTTATCAAATTTAATTGGACGCCTTTTTCAGTCTTCAACTTCAAGGCTCACTCCTCCACTCCTGAATTTTGCGATCGATTTTCTACAGGCTCTTCTACCCACGCCCGCCTCTCCGCAGTCTGCGTGAATATCTTGAATCGCTTTGGCTGCTGTGTTACATTTTGAGCTCTTAAAAATTTTGAATGCCTTGAATACTCTTTAGTAACACGTATTGAACGGGCAACGATCATAAAAATATTATAACTTTATCCTAATGAAATATTTAATCGATATAACTGCCAAAATTATTGGAAGACGGATTTGATGAATTATACATTCAAAACTACTGACAAATTTCAGGAACAATTACGATCGGATATTACTTACGGGATTACCTGACAGATGTCATAATGAAACAGAATTCGTCTGTAGACACTTGTGGCCGTAAAGTATATTCATCTAAATAATGTCCTTAGGAAATGATTTGTTGGAAAATGTGAAGTATTCTTTATATTTACCATCGGTTCGCGAGTGTCGAGTTTGAGTTTTTAACCCTCTCATGCTTTACCGAAGCTGCTCAGTAAAATTAGCTCATGAATCAAGTGTTCGATTTTGTAGCTCTCATACCAAATATGGGGAACAGCAGATGCCGCTGTGTTAATCCAGACTGGGTAAGAATGGCCGTTCAGTAAGGACTTTCAGAGAATTAGTCATGTGGTGCTTGTTTTGTCTGAAATTTCCATTCACAGTAAGCTAAACCTAAACAATTCGGTTGAGGAACGATCATATGAATATAGTTCATTTCATCTGTAAACTGCTAGCAAAACTTTTTGAACTATGAAATCCAAAATTGAGTTCGAATAATCTTTGACTTGGGAGCCTAGTGAGTGCTGAGCTACCAGCTGTCGTCCAGGTGCTGAACGACGCCCCGCTGCTGCCTGAAGACGCGGACCAGAAGGCCATGCCCCTCATGATGGAGTCCCCGCAGTGCGTCTTCTTCGGCACCTCCATGATTTGGTTCGCGTCCATCACCATAAACCTGGGCCCGACTTTTCTGTCGGGAGCCCTGGCCGCAAATATTGATGAGGTGAGACGCGAAGTTTTCCGTTTTCGAACTTTCAAGTACTAGGAATTCGAACTTTCAAGTACTAGGAATTCGAAATTCCATGTACTGAGTCATGAATTGGATGTAGCTTACAAGAGAGTCATGCATTGCACGTTCCAGGTTCTTTGTAGTGAAGTAATTACCTATTAATGTTGGTCGTTAACATCATAGTCTTCTAGGACAGTGTGAACGTGCCGGCTGGCTAAGAGGAAGAAGCCCGAACGCACAACACTGACCATTATCATTATCAATACGTGTGACCATTATAAATAAGGCGAAGTTGATGCGAATTACATCGTCGTGTTGAGTACACTTGTTTGAAAACATTGTTAAATAAGCTTTTTCCATCTTATTGGTGCAGGCCTTCGAGATTTATGACACGGGCTACTGCTTTATATTTAGGAGTGCTTCCACTAATTCTCCGGTCAGCTTTCTTTAGAGCCGAATGCTGAAAACAGATTTAAAACCTTTTTTTATTTTATTCAGCTCAACTGTTAGCTTAGCAGCGTTGCATTACTTCGATTCGGATAAACTGAAAAAATAAAATAGTTTCTAAAGACATGTAAGCACTATTTTATACTCGTATGATATGATCGAAAAACAATTCTATTAAAGGAGAGTTTTAATTCTGTTCGATTACTCAAGGCCATCGACCTTGATGAACAATAAGTAGGCTTAAAAACTTTATTAGTTTTCAGGATTTAAATGCATTCAATAACGTTTCCTTACATTTTCAGTATATTTTTTGTCTTCTGTTACAACACATACATTTTATTTCGTGTTTTCTAATTTATCCAGAATTTTAATCTTCAATTCACTGAGAGGCCACTATGTAATTGTATTACTCAGGTATTTCATTCCTTTTTGTATGGCTGTACCCTTTCACAACGATTGCCTTCACTCCAACTGTGAAGCGATTTGAATGCTTGCAAATGGTTTATAGTTAAGGATTTCAGTCTCTGTTGAATAAGAGACAACTAGTCTTCAGTGAAACCAAATCAGTCGCTAAACACAGCATAAGAAAAGGTAATTATCACTCTGAGACGAGCCAATATTCCGAAATATCACATACGGTGTCGAAAAATGAAATTATTTCTCACAGTATATCGCTCGTTTTACTCGTGTTAGATTCTCAATGAACTGTTCGAGGGAATTCTGTTCAATGACTGCTGAAAATGAAATATACTGCGTTTCATGTTACAGTTACCAACAGAAAGGGGATCTCAAACTTGTATTATAGATTAACTTGAAATAAAACGTGAAGGAATTATTCACATTACCATGCAGTGACGCTTTAGCTTGCACATTCAACACTCTCCATCATTCTCAACTTACAAACGACTTTAGAACGAAAACTTTATTCGGAGCAGATATCGCGTTCCTGTTCTGAGACGATCTCATTCGCAGGTTTATCACTCGCCGTCGTGTCCCATCATCATGGGACCTCTGCGGCATTACGTCCTCAACGTGCTCTGGATTATCACAAATCTGCTGGTGGTGCTGCTCACAGTCTTCCACCTGGTGAAACTGTACAAGGACCTCAGTACCTCCAGCCTCGAGGCTGTCCGAATTGCCTCCTTGGTGACCACCATGATCAGCGTCACGCAGTCGCATGAGAACGGTCAGCTGATCCTGCAATGACGGACTAGATAGAGTGTATTCGTGCCATCCTCGCTGTTAACCAAACCTGTATTCTTTCCATCCTTACCGTCAACTAACCATGCATTCCTACCATTCTTACCATGAGTTACACATTGACAAGGTTTGAGTAGCAAGTGGTAAATTTAATTGAACATGTTTGCAATTCGCCATTACTGTGGCAATTCTGTATACTTTCATTGCGTAGCTGTGCGTTCCTCAATAACAGCAACAAGAAACATTAGACAGTGACGAGCCTATGGGTTAATATTTCCATCAGGCTCCCGATTACGGCCATGCCTTATCAGCCTCACTCCGTGTATGAAGATTAGGGTGAAGGAGCTTCGCTTTTTATTTGTGCAAATTACCGTTTAACATCCAGAAAAAATGATTTCTTAGCCATTATAAAGCATGTTTCAACATCAGATGTGAATTAACATATCGATTGGAATGCGGCAATGAGAACCGAAGCCTAATACATTTAAAAATGTCAAACACGGCCAGATTGCTGATTCGAATAGTACGACAATGAGGGTTCATCACAGGGTACTAGCATTACATCCCAGGGTACTAGCCTTACATCGCAGGGTACTAGCATTACATTCCGGAGTAGCCGCATCACATTACATGGTACCAGCATTGCATCACAGGGTACTAGCATTATACTACAGGCTGCTAGCACTACATTGCAAGGTATATCATAAGTCTCACGTTTAGTACCATTCTGTAGCCCCGATGGGGGCCAAATGCGTCACAAACCGAACAAGCGTGTGGAAAATGTGCATCACACGTGACTTCACATGAAGGGTCTTCATGAAATGTTCATGGGGCGTGTGTAAAATTTACTATACTGATGAATATCGACCTTTGTATTGTCTCTCTTTCTGCTACTTTTAGTCAAATTGTAGTTATGGGATATTCTATAATAGTTCACTTAATCTAATTATTACGTATTCAGGCTACCCGTTTATAGATAATGTGATCTTGCAGTTCGTACAAGTTATGTTTTGTTCGTGCTCCTCGGAACCGAATTTACAATTTTGATTCACCAGCCAAGATCTACTGGTCGGATTTTCTGATCGAATTCGCGATCTGTTAACTTAGAGCGCATCGTACAATTGTAGCATCAGTTCAACCTCAATCGAGATTCCCGTCATTATTTTTTACATAGTAATCATAAATTCTAGAACTAAATCTAACCCAGTATAAGAGACTACTCGTATTTTTGCGATCTCAATTAAGCAATTCGATAATGAGACTAAGCACCAGTAGACAAACAAATACCAAGTACGTAATTGGTCAGATTTATGATTGTTACCTACGATGGCTTCTCAACTCAATAGCAGGCACTATTCATTTAAAAGTCGAAATCGCTGTATTCAAATACCTCATCATTAACAAAACGCGTCGAATTACATTGAGTAAACGGCGGCTTGCGTTCCAGACCCTGAGTCGAGGGAGCACCGGCAAGTGAAGAGCTACATCGCGCGCATGGAGAAGGAAGGCGTCGAGCGAGTCAAGATGTTCGTGGTGGTCATAGCCGCCTACCTCGTGTTCTGGGGGCCCCTCTTCCTGGTCACCCTCATGACGCCGTCTGTCAACAAACCGGGGCTCAGTCATGACGTAAGCTCTTCCTCCATATGTATTTCAATTTCATTTTACTCTGCGCCTCGTGTTGCTTGTTTACTTTTATGTTTTATTTCCCGCTTGCCCCTACTTTGGTGACCTGAAGGTAGATTTAAGGTAGATCTTGGTGACCTGGAGGTAAGCTTAATGGTAGATCTTGGTGACCTGAGGGCAGACCTGATGGTAGATCTTGGTGACCTGAGGGTAGACCTTGATGACCTGAGGGTAGACATTGGTGACCTGAGGGTAGACCTGAGGGTAGACCTTGGTGACCTAAGGGCAGACCTGATGGTAGATCTTGGTGACCTGAGGGTAAACCTCGGTGACCTGAGGGTAAACCTCGGTGACCTGAGGGTAGACCTTTGTAATCTCAACGTAGATCTGAGGGTTGACCTTGGTGATCTGAGGGTAGATCTTGGTGACCTGAGGGTATATATATATATATATAGACTTTGGTGACCTGAGGGTAGAAATGCAATGCGGCGGATGAGCGACGATCATCCTAGCGTGTGACAGGTTCGATTCATTTTGCCGTCTAAAAGAGCATCCTTTTGCCGGATACACCAAGTGGGTTTATTTGTCCCTTTCATCCAGTGGCGCCACTTTACCAGTTAGAAGACAGCAAATTGTCTCGTCTGATGAATACTTTCTTATGAGGCCAACCTCCCGTGCTAGAGAAAAAAAGAGTTAGGCTTTGTAATTCAATGTGGTTTTATTTTCATTTTTTTATTCTGACCCACGTCGTTTTACCTGAAGTGAAATATTCCTTCCTTTGAAGAGCAGGGTGGTCAAGCATAGAGGGTGACTCGGAATTGAAACAATCATCATTTCCCGGTGAAAATTATGATTGTTTTACTTGGCTGTGCGTGTTCTCTGGTTATTTCCAGTGTGGCCAATACTCCTGAAAAAAAGACTGATTTCTGTATCTAGGAAACGTTAGAATGGAACTAACCAGTAGCGGCCGCCCTAAGCGGCGCAGTCCGGCGTAGTTTTCGTCAACTCAGAGACGGAAAGGGAAAGCGCACGGCAGTCCAAGGGGGCAATGTTGAAGGAGATTAATGAAAAGTGTTGGTTTCGAATGTTAAAATTTTCTCATGAAGAAGGGTTGGACATTTTTTAAACACACCTCGCATTCTTGAGTTATAGCTTATGAATCTGTATTTTTTCTTTATTTTTGCGATGTCAAAACCAGGTGAGCGAAAGTGACGTTTTCTTTTCATACTGGCAAAAATACTCTCCAAGAAAAAGATCTTTTCCCGTCAAAACTTAAAATAGAAGCATAATTTTTACAATAATTTCAATGAGAGAATGGTATGAGCTTATGACGCAGGTGACCCTGCACGTCGCCTACGTCCACGCCTTCGTGAACCCGGCCCTGTTCCTGTGCCTGCACAAGGGGCTGCGGCGGGCGGTGGCCAGCATCATGTGCTGCAGCTGTGAACAGGTGATGTGAGCTGCAGCTGTGACTGGGTGATGTGAGCTGCAGCTGTGAACAGGTGATGTGAGCTGCAGCTGTGACCAGGTGATATGAGCTGCAGCTGTGAACAGGTGATGTGTACTGCAGCTGTAACCAGGTGATGTGTGCTGCAGCTGTAACCAGGTGATGTGTGCTGCAGCTGTGACCAGGTGATGTGTACTGCAGCTGTGACCAGGTGATGTGAGCCGTAGCTATAACCAGGTGATGTGTACCGCAGCTGTAACCAGGTGATGTGTGCTGCAGCTGTGACCAGGTGATGCGATCTGCAATTCTCATTGCCAGGGTACACTCGTACTTCAGTGCTGGTGTTCCCTGCGATGAGGGCTGAAGGCTCCGACAAAAGCCTTCCTCGCTCGTGAAGCGTGATGGCAATGTGATAATGTGATGTGCACTTCAGAGCATCTGGAAGTAAAACAGAGAGTACTTGTAATTATAGCTCGGAGATTTGCACCCTAGGTATTGTATAATTGCAATAACATTACGTCCAGAGTGACTTTAGAATTAATATTTCAAAGTATTTTTAGGTGTAACTAAAGTGAAGCTTCTTAAAATTGTAGCCCAGTGATTTGGATTGCAATTTAATGTCAATGCCGTTACAGCTAAATGAAGCTTAGTTATAATCAAATGATCAATAGTAAGAGGTTTATGCTCCAGACAAGACAGTTTGTTTTGCCGCAGCTGCGTATCAGTCAATTAACATGTGCAGCAGCTGCGTAGCAGTCAATTAACATGTGCAGCAGCTGTATAGTAGTCACTTAATTAACATGTGCAGCAGCTGTGTAGCAGTCACTTAATTAAAATGTACCGCAGCTGCGTAAGATTCACTTAACATGTACAGCAGCTGCGTAGCAGTCATTTAATAAGCCTGTGCAGCAGCTGCGTAGCAGTCACTTAATTAACATGTGCGCCAGCTGCGTAGCAGTGACTGAATGAGCATGTGCGCAGCTGCGTAGCAGTCACTTAATTAGCATGTGCAGCAGCAGCGTCCAAACGCTTACCTGAACTAACTTGTCTCAGCTTTGCCACCACGGAAAAAGCTTGCCTGCAAATGTAATACTAAGAACTGCCTCTGAGGCTGCTTGGTGCCTCTGCAAATTTTTTCAAATCTGGGACCAGAATTAACCGAATTCCACGAAGTATAGCAGCAGACCAGTAAGTTGATTACTACCCGATGTGATACTACAATTTTACCTATGATAAAATCAATCACTTATTTTTTATTAAAACATATGATTCGTCAGTACCTATACAATTTTTTATGAGCTTCCTTCACTTCTACCACACTTTGTTCCAAAAGGTGACCACTAAGTTTTGGACACTATCGCGACCGCCATTAGTCTCGGGTCTTAGACGCGCTAGGTTTTAGTGAGCCTCTTGTAAGGAACATTAACTGTCAGTATACTCTCTAGTACGGGACATTTACTGTCGGTGTACTGTCTGGTAAGGGATATTAACTGTCAGCGTACTGTCGAGTAAGGGACATTTACTGTGAGTGTACTGTCTCGTAAGTGACATTTACTGTAAGTGTACTATCTCGTCAGTGACATTTACTGTAAGTGTACTGTCTAGTGAACGATATTTCCTGTAAGTGTGCTGTTAAGTGAGTGACATTTACTGTAAGCGTACTGTCTAGTTAAGGATATTTAGTGAAAGGGACATTTACTATGAGTGTACTGTCTAGTAAGTGACATTCACCGTAAGTGTACTATCTCGTCAGTGACATTTACTGTAAGCGTACTTTCTAGTTAGGGACATTTAGTGAACCTCTAGTAAGGGACATTTGCTGTGTTTCTCAACCCAGTCCGTTGAGGAGAAGGAGATAATAAAATTCAGGCCTCAGATTCTCCAGCTCCCAGTTGAACCAAACTCCACAGATCCAAGACCTCCTAGACCCCAAAAGTCCTAAAGATTGTTTTTAAGAAATTCCCTGATCTCCTTAGGCAAAGCCCCGGGAGATCNTCCCTCCAGATCCTGGGCTAATTATTCTCTGCCTCTCCCTCTAAATCCTGGGCTAATTATTTTCTGCCTCTCCCTCCAGATCCAGGGCTAATTATTCTCTGCCCCCTCCCTCCAGATCCCATGCTAATTATTTTCCTTCCTCTGCCTCTAGATCCCATGCTAATTTTTCCCTTCCCTCCCCCTCCCCAGAATACTGAGGAGTTGCCGAGCCTCAGGAGCGTGACAAGCAGCACGGCCCCCAGAGGGGGCAGAGGGGTGTCACTCACTGGTGAGGGGGGTGTGTCGTGGAGGCGGCAGGGTACCCGCCAAAGTATTTACTGACATGCCTGACGCATCGTGTCGAGTCCTCTACTCGTGTGAGGGGGAGGGACGTGCATCACTTGAGGGAGTACAGGATAGAGGAACGGTAGCTAAGAGTTGTGCTCAGTGTACATACTCGTAAAGCTCTCATTAAACGTTTCTTTATTTCATTAAAACAATTTCATTGTATTAAACATTTAAAATGTTTTAATGAAAGCATATGAGCTCGCTGCTCCCCCAGTCAGCCAGTCTGGTCGCAGCACAGCCTCTGGTCGTAAGTAGGGCTGCAGTAAGCCTCATGCTGCAGGATTCTCAAGGGATCACGCTGCGCAATGTGCTCTGACATTTGCGAAAATAGATGAGTGTTTGTGCATTGTTTGCGACAAGGAGCTACGTGATTTTGGCTAGTCATATGCTGAGTACATCTGTCCTCAGTACTTTGTGATTCTTGCGAATAGCTAATTGTAGACTAGACATCTCATCACCTTTGGTCGGTGTTGATAAGTTATAATAACTGTTCGTTTCCAGTCCTCTCCAAATTTTGCGAAAAAGAATGAAGTAAAACGTACAGAAGCAACCATAACTCATGTGAAAACCTGACCATCACTTTCGTAGATTATAATTCGAAAATCTCAAGTCAAGATGACAAGCAAACAAGAAAGTATTCCAAACTTTTATTTGTACTTACGTATGTCGTATATAGAGGCTCAAATTAATCAGCTCAAGGTTCTTAATTCAGTAATTTTAATACTAATGATCCGAGCTAGCGCTCCGATTGCCAGCAATAATCACATACCCTCGGTCAATTTGATAGGTACAATACACCTCCGCATAATATAAGGAAATGTAAATCCTTTCGAATCGGAAATATTGAATCAAAAAGAATGAGCACATTTGATTCGATTCCTCTGTAAATATAACGTACAGAGCTACATGACCACCACTACACATGCAGTGTGTACTGTGGGGGGCAGCGCTGCACCACCACCACCAGACATGCACTGTGTACTGTGGGGGGCAGCGCTGCACCACCACCACTAGACATGCACTGTGTACTGTGGCGTGCAGAGCTCGACAATGACCCCGGCGTGGAGCTGGAAGACAGCTCCACCTACGGCACCGTGCTGGGCGGGGCGGGCGGGCCTGCCCTCACAGCGGTCCCCAACGCCCTGGGCCCCAGCTCCTCGTTCGGAACAGATGGCAACATCGCCAGCATCAACTCCCACTTCGCCAACCTCGAGCGAGCGGGCTACGTGTGAGTGGGCTCTGGCGAATACGTTACTGAAAATTTCGTATGCCGAGTGAATTAGTGAACTAATACAAATGTAACGCATAGTAAGGATCTAAAAATTCGATTTTTATGGTTACCACAGAACTGCTTTAAATATTGTAAATCAACGGACAGAAACTTACACCGTTATTCAAGATTTTTTCTAAAATGTTCACCGAACTGAAAGCATAAAACCATTTCATCATAGTTTCGTTTTCAGTGAGCGAGCAAGCCTCATATCGTTGCTTATAATATCATGACGAGCACCATTTCAGTTTGGCATTGTTGACTGCATTGAAGTAGCGGTGCAGAACCTTTATTAATTCCAACACGTTTTACCGATCGGTTTTTAATGCCTTACAACGACTGGTGTGGTGAGGGATGTGAGGAACGTGCGGCATAAGCTTCCTTTTCCAAGGGAAGTGCTCCGTGGTCACGTGAAAAGCCTTGCCTGAGCC